>CAUIUS010000490.1:0-42486 GCA_961210405.1 Drosophila mercatorum | reverse complement strand
ACTTTTAAAGGTTCAATTAAAAAAAATGGGGAGAAATAGTATTTCGCTGTCGGTTGCGTCCGACTGCAACATTCTTACTTGTTTTTATTTTGGAAGTTAAAACAACTTCGCACTTATAATTATTTAAGGGCTCGGAAGCAGAGTGGTCCACACGCAATGCGATGCAAAACTTAAATGAGATCGCCACTGCTGTGCCGCAAAGTAACGCGGTAAGAATTAAAAAAAATGCGATTCTTGGAAATAGTTTTTTGTGCGCAGCGACGGTCAGCGGCGTTCTTCACGTCGCGACAACTTGTCGCGCTGCTCTAGTTGTACTTGTACTAAAACCCGTTTGCTAGTCCAATCAACAATGAACATACCTATGTATGCAGATATGTATGTATGTACGTATTTAACAGGAAGCTAATTTAATTTGACTGAATCAATATTTGCCAAGATGATGAAATAAGTTTTATTGTTGGGACTTTGTACGTTAGGGAGTTTAACTGCAGCTTAAAATAATACCAATATTAATATAATGTACTGACGTGTGAATATGTACACATTCTGTATATGTACAAAATGTGTTTTATTTGCCTGTCTTATTCGCTCTGTCCGATACAGTAGGTTTGCTCGTTAAATATACTCTAGTACACTTTACGATCATTAGCACGATTAGACAATATTTTAACAATTATTATAATTGGCAAAATTTTACAAGTGCACACTTCACAATTGTCATCATTATTATTATTATTATTTTTCTTTGTATAACTTTTCGTTCTGTCCATACAGTAGGTTCGAATTACACATGTGCACCAATTGTGCCGCAACATGAATCTTCTATGACGATTCGTTATTTCAAAGACAAACAAATTATGTGTTTTGTATTCTTCAATTAATATTATGTGTATATAATATAATAATATACATATTTGAAACATTCTTATTATTCTTCTTTTTCCTTTGTGCTAATAATTATAATTATAAATACTTATACTTTGCAGTATTTCATAGAAGTAGGTTCCTTCAAGGCACTTTTTCTTGTCGCTGAAGTCGTTCGGCGCGCCAGTTATAAGATTTAATATCATCCAGATCGATTTCAAAATACAATATACAATATGTATGAAATTAAAACGCGTCTTGCTCTATGACGAATACACACAGAGTGATCCTTATTCAACGACCGCAAAGATGTATGTGTGCGAGCTGCCGTTGCTGAGCGATGGCCTGTCAGGGTGTGTATGTTGTAAGGTGCTGTGAGTGGTGGGTAACTCGCCCCCCATACGGGGACCTAAAAAAAAATTTGAAGTCTCAAGCTCTTGTAGGTTCGGGACATCGACGCGTTCATACACACGAGCAGGGATAAATCGACTCGGCTTGTCTCCTGATCAAGAATATATATACTTTATGCAAAAAAGAGGTAATGTTCCGTTTCTTTATACATAAGATATATATGTTCATTACAGCAACACATACACACACACAACACAGGCGCAAGCACACACACGCGCAAGTCGGTGCGTCAGCTGTTCTTTGGCTGCTGTTTGCAGGGGAAATGAAAAGGGGAATTTAAATGTTTAATATCTTTTTTCAGAGCAACGATTTTGATCAAACTTGGGCGTGATCATGTCATCCATATGTATGTATGTGCCGAAGCCAAGTTCTAGTATTTGATGTAGGGAGTAGAAATTTTGGCCTGGTATCCAAAATTTAACAAAACCGAAATTGCGTAAGGCTTACATAACACTAAATGCAAGTTTGAAGACTCTAGCTAGAAAGATTATTTAGATAGAATTTTATAGCTGAATTTAGATTTTTTTTTTTAGTCGATAACAATAAACGATAAACGTTATCGAATTTCTGAAACAAACTCGATATGCGCGCCCTATACGGGGACCTACAAAAAAATTTGAAGTCTCTAGCTATTGTAATTTCTGAGATCGACGCGTTCATACATACGGACAGACGGACAGACGGACAGACAGACAGACAGACGGACAGGGCTAAATCGACTCGGCTTGTCTGCCTGATCAAGAATATATATACTTTATGGGGTCTGCCACGCCTCCTTCTGCCTGTTACATACATTCACATTTCAACAAAAACATATGCATGTGTGTATAAAAGAAATGAAGAATGCGTGGAATAGCGGTTCTTTGCAGGGTTCAGGGTATACCCTAGTCGAGCGTCCCGACTAGAGTTTTCTTACTTGTTTTAATTAAACTTAAGCCCCCACGGTCGCCGCGCAAATTAGCTGCAGATTAAAAATTTTCAATTTGGATCGAAGATTAGAACCCTTACCTTAGCAAAAACACGCACCTAAATTGAGAATGGCATCTCTCAAAATGAGAGAGGGCAATTTGAAAATGAGATAGAAAGATGGCGAACGTAAAGGTGTGGCCGATAGATATTTTGTCTTAATAAAATATTTTTTCAATACATATATACATATAATTAATCAAAAGACAAGGTCAAGGTCACAAAGTCATTGGTGGAGCGTTATTGCAAGAATCTGTAGATTTTAAATTTTTTTTGCCACGCCCAGGGCCGTAGACATAGAGTGGGCGTTCAGCAATATAACTGTAAAGTTTGGATGCTTACATTCAAAAAATGAAAATTACGGTATTTTCTGTATGTCACGCCCCTTTTGGGCCACGGACATTAATGGCTCCTTACGACGCAGATACACCCAACGAACACCCACCCCCGGATTCTGACATTCACTGGGATCTATGAAAATTCATGAGGTCGTTCTTTAAAAAAAAATTCAATTTTTTTTTAAATTTATTTATTTTTTTTTTTATACCCTGAACCCAGGGTCCTAAACAAAAATTTGAAGTCTCAAGCTCTTGTAGGTTCTGACATCGACGCGTTCATACACGAGCAGGGATAAATCGACTCGGCTTGTCTCCCTGATCAAGAATATATATACTTTATGCAAAAAAGGGGTTTAATGTTGGGAAAAGCAAATGGCAAATGACACTATGTACTTACATGCGTATGTGAATGTTCAAATGTACACTTGCGAAATTCGATTAAAGGAACCCACTTTTTTAGCTTATTTTTAATCTTATGCATGTTGGTATAGTTTATTTATTTAATAACATATATCTAGTTGTTTTATGTTAAAACAACAATTTTAAAAAAAATTATAAATATTAAACTTTTATGTAATAAAACAAAAAATACCAAAAATGTGCGAAATTTTATTAAAGGCGCTATGTTCAAAAAATACCAAAAGAACATTAAAAACAAAATTTATAACAACTTATAATTGGTTATTAATGATGGTCACATTATTGTGTGGTATTTAAATTTTCTTCCGCCAGTATAAAAACGCTTGGCAAGGTTCCCACATGTTCTCGATATGATTTAATTCCGACGATTGGCCACGCCATGACATGGTGGTGATTTGCTTTCTGGAACCAGGTTCGACTAGCCCGTAACAGTGTATATTCGCATTATCCTATTGGAAAATTGAGTCACTTGACGGTTCTTCATAAAAAAAGTCCACAAAAACATTCTCCAATAAATTTATGTAGCCTTGAGAAATCAAACGGCCGAATATTTTGCATCCTCGGGCTCGATAGTGGTACCTAAAGGCAGCTAATACCTTTTTACGATCCACTACCAAGTTTCGCTTTTCGTTCTGGCTAACGAATATCATCTAAATTTAACTTTTTCTCATCTGAGCAAACCACTATTTTCCAATTTTCCGCCCAGGACATGCGCTGCTTTGCCAAATCTTGCCAAGCCACTTTTTGGGCGTTAGATAGAGTCCGCTAAGGCTTAATTTTATTCCATTTTAGCCAGCTACCAGTTGCCAAAATTTGCTGAACACTTCGTTCTGCTAACGGAGGGTCTGATTCTGATTCTGTAAAAATTGGAAGGCGTCATTTTTTTGAAGTTCTGCGCATATAATAGCGGCTTGCCTCGTGGTGATACCTAATGATTATTCGAATAGCGATTTCTTCGCTTGTCGCTGCTATTCTCTTCCCATTTCGATATAAATTATAAAAACACCGGCTAAATCTAACTTAAACTTAAAAAAGGTGTTAAATAAATGTAACAACAAACTGGAAAGAACGTTTCAGTCAGACGCAACCGACGCGAAATTTTGCACCCCATAGACATCTATCACATTATACATATATTTTTTAATTAAACTTAAATCCCACGGTCGCCGCTCAAATTAGCTGCAGTTTAAAAAAATTTTTAATTTGGATCGAAGATTAGAACCTACTTTTAAAAAAAACACGCACCTAAATTGGGGAGATGGCATCTCTCAAAATGAGAGAGGGGGCAATTCTGAAAATGAGATAGAAGTTCGATGGCGAACGTAAAGGTGGCTCATAGATATTTTGTCTTTAAAAATATTCTTTTCAATACATATATAATTTGGCAATCAAAAGACAAGGGCAAAAAAGTCATTATGTGGCGCGTTATTGGCTCAGAATCTGTAGATTTTTCATTTTTTATTTTCCACGCCCCAGTGGCCGTAGACAAATAATTTTTTGGGATGTGCATAGAGTGGGCGTTCACGAATATAACTGTAAAGTTTGGATGCTTAATTCGAAAAATGCGAAAATTACAGGGTATTTTTTGTATGTCACGCCCTTTGGGGCGTAACAAAAATTTTTGGGGAATCGATAGAGGAGGCCTCCAGTAACAACATTCATTTTGAAGCTTCTAGCACTAAAACTGTGGGAGATATAAGCGATATTATTGCCACGCCCCCGAAGGCGTAGATATATCCGCCATAGCTTTTCGATTGTGGGATGTTAACCCGAATATATATACCAAGTCTCAAGTCTCTAGCATCAATAGTGCTCAACATATAACGAAACTAGTAAAATCACTATTTCTTCAGATTCAATTTGCCACGCCCCTAGTAGGCGTGGCCGAAATTTTTTAGGCGACCTTATAGAATCGTAACAGTAACCCACGTGCCAAATTTGGCGTTCTAGCTTTAAAACTAGAAGATACGTTTGACCCGATTTTCCACGCCCCCAATGGGCGTAGATATATCCGCCATAGCTTTTGATTTGGATGTCGACATGAGTGTTCAGTTAAAATCTCAACTCTCTAGCTCTTCTAGAAGTAGTGTTTTGAGATACAGGAAAATGCATTTTCCGATTTGCCACGCCCCTAGTGGGGGGTATCGGGAAAATCTTGACACTTTATCGACGAGGGTATACACGAGTATATATTTCAAATTTCAAGTCTCTAGATTCAATACCGTGGAAATGGTTGGCGTTCATACGGACAGACGGACAGACGGACGGACAGCATGACGGACATTGCACAAACCCAATATACTAGTTCACTACGTGAAATAGTATAAAAACTTATAAATATTAAACTTTTTATGTAAAAAAACAAATAAATGCCAAAAAAATGCGCAAAATTTTATTAAAGGCGCTATGTTCTAAAATACCAAAAAAAACATTGAAAACAAAATTTATAAAAACTTATAATTGGTTCCGCCAGTATAAAACGCTTGCACATGTTCTCGATATGATTTAATTCCGAAATTGGCCACGCCAGACATGTGGTGATTTGCTTTTCTGGAACCAGGTTCGACTAGCCCGTAACATATGTATATTCGCATTATCCTATTGGAAAAGGAAGGCGTGGCATTTTTTTGCAGTTTCGTTTTTTTAATATACATAAGTATATATATGTTCATTACACGCAACACATACACACACACATACACAGGCGCAAGCACACACACGCGCAAGTCGGTGCGTCAGCTGTTCTTTGCCGTTTGCATGGCAATGATAAGGGGAAATTTAAATGTTTAATATCTTTTTTCTAGAGCAACGATTTTGATCAAACTTGTTGGGCGTGATCATGTCATCCATATGTATGTATGTGCCGAAGCACAAGTCTCTAGTATTTGATGTACGGGAGTTAGAAATTTGAGGCGAAGGAGGCCTGGCATCCAAAATTTAACAAAACCGAAATTGCGTGGCTTACATAACACTAAATGCAAAGTTTGAAGACTCTAGCTAGAAAGATTATTTAGATAGAATTTTATAGCTGAATTTAGATTTTTCTTTTTAGTCGATAACAATAAAAAGATAAACGTTATCGAATTTCTGAAACAAACTCGATATGGCGCCTATACAGGGACCTACAAAAAAAATTTGAAGTCTCTAGCTATTGTAAGTTCGAGATCGACGCGTTCATACATACGGACAGACGGACAGACGGACAGACAGACAGACAGACGGACAGGGCTAAATCGACTCGGCTTGTCTGCCTGATCAAGAATATATATACTTTATGGGGTCTGCCACGCCTCCTTCTGCCTGTTACATACATTCACATTTCAAAAAAAACATATGCATGTGTGTATAAAAGAAATGAAGAATGCGTGGAATAGCGGTTCTTTGCAGGGTTAGGGTATACCCTAGTGAGCGCCCCGACTAGAGTTTTCTTACTTGTTTTAATTAAACTTAAGTCCCCACTGTCGCCGCGCAAATTAGCTGCAGATTAAAAATTTTCAATTTGGATCGAAGATTAGAACCCTTACCTTAGCAAAAACACGCACCTAAATTAAGAGATAGCATCTCTCAAAATGAGAGAGGTGGCAATTCTGAAAATGAGATAGAAGTTAGATGGCGAACGTAAAAGGGGTGGCTCGATAGATATTTTGTCTAATAAATATTCTTTTCAATACATATATACATATAATTTGGCAATCAAAAAACAAGGTCAAAGGTCACAAAGTCATTGTGTGGAGCGTTATTGGCACAGAATCTGTAGATTTTAAATTTTTTTGCCACGCCCCCAGTGGCCGTAGACATAGAGTGGGCGTTCAGCAATATAACTTTAAAATTGGATGCTTACATCGAAAAATGCGAAAATTACAGGGTATTTTTCGTAGTCACGCCCCTTTGGGCGTAACAATATTTTGGGAATCGATAGAGGAGGCCCCGAACTCTTGGGCCACGGACATTAATGGCTCCTTACGACGCAGATACACCAACGAACACCCACCCCGGATTCTGACATTCACTCGGATCTATGATAATTTCATGAGGTCGTTCTTTAAAAAAAATTCAACTTTTTTAAATTTATTTATTTATTTTTTTTTCCTGAACCCATTGAAAATGGGAAATCAGGGTATAATGTTTTTGTTGAAATGTGAATGTATGTAACAGGCAGAAGGAGGCGTGACAGACCCCATAAAGTATATATATTCTTGATCAGGGGGACAAGCCGAGTCAATTTAGCCCTGTCCGTCTGTCGTTCGCAGAACCTATAAGAGCTAGACCCTTTAAATTTTTTTTGGGAGGTTCCTGTATAGCACGAAAGATCGAGTTTGTTAAAAAAAAATCGATAACTGTCTTAATTTTAATGTTATCGATTGAAAACGAAATCGATGCTCAGTTATATAATTCTATATAATTCATCTTTATAGCTAGAGTCTCCAAATTTTGCATTTAGTGTTATGTGTTGTATGCCACGCCCCCTTCGTCTCAAATTTTTAAGTCACGTATTTCACATACTAGAGACTTGTGCTTTGGCACATACACATATATGGATGACATGATCACGCACAACAAGTTTGATCAAAATCGTTTGTATGGAAAAAAAATTTATTAAACATTTAATTTCCCATAACATTGCCATGCAAATATCAGCCAAAGAACAGCTGACGCAACGACTGGCGTTTGTGTGTGCGTTCGCCTGTGTATGTGTGTGTGTATGTGTTGCTTGTAATGAACATACATATACATATGTTTTAAAAAGAATCGGAGAATGCACGGAATAGCGGTTCTTCGCAGGGTTCAGGGTATACCCTAGTCGAGCGGTCTCGACTAGAGTTTTCTTACTTGTTTTTATTTAATTTTATTTATTTTAGTTATATAAATTTCTATGTATTTAATTTATTTTAATATAATTTGATTATTTTTATTTAATTAATTTTATTTATTTTATTTAATTTTATTTATTTAAATATTTATTTTATTTTATTTATTTTTATTTAATTTTATTTATTTTATTTAATTTTATTTTATTATTTTATTTTAATTTAATTTAATTTTATTTATTTAAATTTTTATGTACATAAATTTTAATTTTATTTTATTTATTTTATTTAATTTTTATATATTTCATTTGTGTGTGTGTGGCTGGCTGCCGTCGCTCGCTTGGCCACGGCTTCACTCTCTCGCTCTTTTTCTCTGTGCTCGCCCTTCGTTGCTTACGTCTCCGATGCCCACACTCGCAATTGGCACGCCAATTCGGTTAAAGAGTGCGCCAGAAATATTGAAGCTTGGGGTCGTATGTGCGCGTAGGCATGCGCGTATTTATTTGGGCACACGATTCGGGGCTTTAAGCCGCCCGTGTACCACACTCCCCTACATCCCAGGGTCCCTGCTCGGTCGCCACTTGTAACGATACGTTTGCTGAGGCAGACTCAGGGGGCTGCGGGGCGGGGCTGCTCTCGCCTGGGAGTGGGGAGGCGGCGATCGTTACACCGCGCCGGTCAACCCACAGAAAAAAAGGGCACAAGGGGGTCTTGCTATTTCAGCATCCACCCGTTTGGACAATTTCAAACGCAAAAGGTCACTTCAACTTACTTTATTTAAATCTTAGCCTATATCTCCTCACTTACGTTCTCTATTTCTTTTCCTATGTCTCGTGCCGTTTGCTTCTCGCCATTTTTCACTCACTTCTCACTTATCTTTTACCACTTTCCGCGCGACCGTTCCTCTCAGATCTCGACATCGACTGCCCTACTGGCCCTTCGCCAGATCGCGCGCTTTGTCGCGACAAATTCGCCGTGATCGCTGCAGCTGTGTTGTTGAACATGCGGCGGCGCGGCGCCTAAATTAACTTCAACTCATCGCTTCATTGCGCTTAACCTAACCATATACACTACTTATAGCTAACAAACCTAATACGAATTATAAACCTATGACTAACTGCGCTCAATTGCGCTTAAGCTAACCCTATACACTACTTATGGTCACTTATAACTAAAACATAATATAAATAATAGGCTTATGACTAACTGCGCAACATTGCGCTGTATCCGCTGATACTTAGGCTAAAAATTTATCGCCGCCTTACAGTTTCTATGTTCGTTTTGATATTATCGCTCTGACCGACACGTGGTTCAGCTCGAATGTTTATAATAATGCGACTCTCGAATGATTTCATCACTTACAAACATGATCGACTGTCTCGTAGAGGTGGAGGTGTCTTATTAGGTGTTAAACCTAATATCCGCTCCGAACCATTTGTTTTTCAGCATCTCATGATGTCGAGTTAGGTGCTGTTAAAATAACTTTAAATCTTGCCCCTTTTAGACTTGTTCAAGAAGTGTAAAAGTATATCGGTTTTGTGCAATGTCCGTCATGCTGTCCGTCCGTCTGTCCGTATGAACGCAAACCATTTCCACGCTATTGAAGCTAGAGACTTGAAATTTGAAATATATACTCATGTATACCTCGTCTGATAAAGTGTCAAGATTTTCCCATACGTCGACTAGGGACGTGGTAAATCGGAAAATGCATTTTCCTGTATCTCAGAAAACTACTTCTAGAAAGGCTAGCGAGTTAACACTTTAACTGAACACTCACGTTGACATCCAAAATCAAAGAGCTATGGCGGATATATCTACGTCCATTGGGGACGTGGCAAATCGGGTCGAACTGTATCTTCTACAGTTTTAAAGCTAGAACGCCCAAATTTGGCAAGTTGGTTACTGTTACGATCCTACAAAGATCGCCTGTTGATGGCGCCACGCCTACTAGGGGCGTGGCAAATCGGATCAGAATATATAGTGATTTTACTAATTCTGTTATATTTTGAGCACTATTGATGCTAGAGACTTGAGACTTGATATATACTCGGGTTAACATCCCACAATCGAAAAGCTGTTGCGGATATATCAACGCTCACAGGGGCGTGGCAACTAATATCAGCTTATATCTCCCACAGTTTTAATGCTAGATCACAATTGGATGCTAGTTACTGGGGCCTCCTCTATCGATTCGCCAAAATTATTGTTACGCCCCAAAAGGGCCTGCGTACAAAAATACAAAAATTGTCGTATTTTTTATGAGTGTAAGCATCCAAACTTTACAGTTATATTCGTGAACGCCCACTCTATGAACATGCCAAAGTTATGTGTATACGCCCATTGGGGGCGTGGCAAATAAAAACTGAAACATCTGCAGCTTCTGAGCCAATAACGCGCCAATAATGACTTTGTGACCTTTGACCTTATATTTTGATTTGTCAAATTATATATATATATATATATATATATATATATATATATATATATATATATATATATATATATATGGAGGGAGGTTCATCCCTCCGAGAGCGCCGCACTTCGGAGGACTGTGGGAGGCGGCGGTGAAGTCGGCCAAGCATCTCCTCATGCGCCAAATAGGCAGCGCGTCGCTGACGGAGAGCGAGGTCCGAGGCCATCTGGCAGACGTGGAGGCCATCCTCAATTCCAGGCCTCTAACGCCACTAGGCAGCGATCCCAGCGACGGAGAGGCGCTTACCCCAGGCCACTTCCTCATAGGACAGCCGCTTCGTTCGCTGCCGCAAGGATTCGAGCAGGAGAGACAAAGCAGAGGAACTTCGTTTTGTCACAGGTGGCAGCTGCTGTCCACGCTCAGACAGCGCTTCGGCAAGCGTGGTCGAGGGACTACATCCACAGTCTGCAGCAGCGAGGGAAGTGGCAGGAGGCGCACGACAACGTCACAGTTGGAGAGCTCGTCCTGATCTACGAGGACAACATGCCTCCAGCGGTGGACAACAGGCAGAGTCGTGAAGGTAACTCCAGGAGGCGACGGGCGAATCAGGGTCGTAGGCGTTAAGACCAGCATGGGCATTATGAAGCGCCCAATAGCGAAACTGGCCCGCTACCAGTAGGTTGAAGGCGATTCCTTTAAGGTGGCCGGTGTTGAATCATAGCTTGTAGTGTAAGAGTATAAGCAAATATTAGTTAAGAGACTTAAAGTGAAGTATTAGAGTTAAGCATGAATTCTCTATAATGTAAGCTAACCTGCAAGCGCACAATTGTATTCGGCAGTGCAGCTGTCGCGAACGACAATTTAATTGCATTCTCTCCTTCGTATGCACCGTACGCACGCTGCCAGCCTCTCCGCGCCGAACTGTCCAATAAATTAACTTTGCTGAACACAAGTGTTTTTATTCAAATATTTGTTTTTCGATTTTTCAGGCGGATTAATGGCACCAATTGTAGAAATGCATTGTACATTTGGTACATTTTCGTCCCAATTCGACTGAACATTACCATATGCAGTTCGATTGCTTTTAAAAGCGAATCCGTTGATGCTGTTCCCGGTATTTCACTGTCTCAGCGCGAAGTTGTTGCTGCAGTTTGCCCAGGTGCTTCTCAGCTGTATTTTGGCCCTTTTGTTGCTGTTGTATCTATTGTTGCTGCTGCTGGCACTGGTGTTGATGCCGCTGCTCCTGATACTACTGCTGATACTATTGCTTCCTTGGCCGAAGTTCGTTTCCTCTGAGATTGGCGCCTTGCTATCCCAGCGTTGCGGAAGCTGCCAGCATCTTCAGTGCAGCTGCAAACTGTAATGCGGCAGTGCAACTTCAGAGCTGTAGTTGCCATTCTTGCCTTAGAGAGTTGTTGCTGGTGTCACTGTTGTGACTACTGTTGCCGAACATCTCGCTGGCTGACTATCTGCTTGTGAGGAGTTGTGTAATATAAGTCAATTGGTGACTGACAGCACTAGGTACGGATGGCTGCTCATACTGCTAACATGCCATTCCCTGATATGGAGTAGCTTAAATATCAGTCTTCTTGTTGCTGTATTTGCTGTTGTTGTTTGTTAATAGTTGTAGTTGCCGCTTTTTTGTCGTTGCTGCTTTAGATCCTTGGCGGCACGATAGGATTGCAGTTTGGATCTGTCTTCCTTCTAAGTTGGACAGCCCTTGTAGCTGCTAATGTTTCGCAATTGCACTTGGCGCATTTAGGTACTGTCTAGCTTTCTCGGTTTTGTGCAGGCGTGTGTTGATGGGTGTTCGCTAGCGCATGTCATGCATCGAAACGCTCGTCGGCAATAGTTTAAGTATGCCCGAAAGCCTTGCAGCGTTGGCACTGTGCAGGATCGATCGGCTTGGCTTGCCGCTCAACCTCACTGCATGGCCGCTTAATTCGGTGAGGTGCAGGATGTTTGAATGGCTGCCGTTTGGCATGGGATGCAGCTCCAGCTCGAACACATTAGCTGGCTTAACTGTGAACCGATGCTTAACGATGTTTACGTACTTTGCCGTGTACCCCAGTATACCCAGTCTCGTCTTTAACTCATTCGCAGGGATAGAGTGGTGATATGCTAAATGCACACTCTAAACCCCTTTGACTGCGAAGTTGGTGGCAGATATGAATTAACAACAAATTTGTCCACCGTCATGATTGAGTACTTTGAGGGATATCACTAACGAGTAATCCGATGTGAACAGTAGTAAATGCAACGGACGATAGTAAGGTTGAAGTTATTTTTTTTCAAATAACTTAGTAATAGCAGATAGTTTGGCAATACTCCTGCAATTAGAAATGTCAGACCTCCCACCTTTTTATATAGAGGGATAATGAAAGACTCTTTCCAAATAGACGGGAACACAGAGGTTTCCAGAGATAAGTTAAAAGTTTAAGTAAAGGTAATTGAAGGGATTCACAGCATTCCTTTATAACACAACTAGGAATATTATCAGCTCCTGGCGAGTAGGTTGATTTCATTAACCGAATGGTTGAAATCAGAGAATCAAGGGAAATATTGGAAGCGTTAATAATATTTGTAGAAGAGATATAATAATGGTAAGAAGTTTTAAAGGGTCAACAAATGAGTAAGTTGATTTAAAACAAGTAAGAAAACTCTAGTCGAGACCGCTCGACTAGGGTATACCCTGAACCCTGCGAAGAACCGCTATTCCGTGCATTCTCCGTTTTTATAAAACATATGTATATGTATGATCATTACAAGCAACACAAACGCCAGTCAGTGCGTCAGGTGTTCTTTGGCTGCTATTTGCATGCGATGTTATGTGAAATTAAATGTTTAATAACTTTTTCCATACGAACAATTTTAAATAAATATAATAAAACTTGTTGGGCGTGATCATGTCATCCATATGTATGTATGTGCCAAAGCACAAGTCTCTAGTATTTAATATACGGGACTTACAAATTTGAGGCGAAGGGGGCGTGGCATCTAAAATTTAACAAAATTCAAAATTGCGTAAGGCCCAACTTACACTAAATGCAAAATTTGAAGACTCTAGCTATAAAGGTGAATTAGATAGAGTTTTATAACTAAATGAAAATATCGGGTTTTAATCGATAACATGAAAATGATGATAGTTATCGATTATTTGAAACAAACTCGTTCTTTATGCTATACACGAACCTCCATACAAATTTCAAGTCTCTAGCTCTTGTAGGTTCTGAGAACGACGCGTTCATACATACGGACGAACGGACGGACGGACGGACAGACGGACATAGGTATATCAATTCAGCTTTTATCCCTGATAAGGATATATATACTTTATGGGGTCTGCCACGCTCCTTCTGCCTGTAACATACATTTCAACAAAAACATTATACCCTGATTTCCATTTTCAATGGGTTCAGGGTATAAAAATCAGCAAAAATATCAGAGGAATCATGATCATTGCAAAAATTGTTCGACTCAAGAAAAATGTGGAGGTAAACTAGAAGACTTACGTTTCAAGTTCCCAAAGGAATAACATTTTTAGGGTCAGAGCACTCTGCCTTTTGCAACGCAAAAGATAATTCTGATAGCAACGGTAATTTAATAAGTTAAAATTCGACTTGGCTATGGAATATTTAGACCAGTTAATAGTGGAGCAGCACTTTTAAAATTTTTAAAATATTTAGACTTAATGTTTCTTAAATAAAAGCGTCTGAGTAAACCATGGAGGTTTATTAGAAAAGGGCACAGGAGACACATAGGAACACACTCATCAATAAGAGAGTTTAAAAGACTATAGAAAATAGTTGTTGCACAATTTACATCAATGGAATCATATAACGTAGACCAATTTGTTGCACTAATAAGTTGGTTAGCAAAGATAAATTACACTTATTATAACAACGTCGTTTGGATGGGGTAGGTCTCCAATGTAGGATGGTAAATATCCTCAGGTAAACAAAATGGGGTGATCTAGAAACATTAATGCATGATCATCATTAATAAAAACCAGATCAAGCCACCGATTCTGATGATTTGAGATTTAATTCATCTGAGACAGAAATAGAAAGTACTTCATCATAGAAAAAATGATCAATTGTAGGAAAAAGGGGAACTTGAACTATGATTAGAAATCCATGAAGTGTTCGGTATATTAAAGTCACCCACACCAGATAGAAATCATTATCCATTACATGTCCATAAATTTCTTTAATGGAAGCCATATGTTCGATAAACTTGAACATCAGAAGAGGAGGAATATATCAACAAGTAAAAACAAGTATAAACGTTGCAGTCGGACGCAACCGACAGCGAAGTTCTTTTTCACGCCCCAGCAGCCCATGGGGCATCTACAACATTAATTTTTTTAATTAACCCTCTGTCGCCGCTCAAATTAGCTGCCGCTTAAAAATTTTCATCGGAGGTGGCCAGACAGTTTTAATTAGGATCGAAGCTTAGAACCCTTACTTTAGCAAAAAACGCACCTAAATCGAGAGAATGGCATCTTCAAAATAAGAGAGGTGGCAACTCTGAAAATGTGATATAAGTTCGTTCAGCAGAGGTGGGAGTTTATATTTTTATACCCTGAACCCATTGAAAATGGGAAATCAGGGTATATTGGTTTGTGAAAATGTATGTAACAGGCAGAAGGAGGCGTGGCAGACCCCATAAAATATATATATTCATGATCAGGAGAGAACCGAGTCGATTTACCCCGCCCGTCTGTCTGTCTGTCCGTCTGTCCGTATGTTTGAACGCGTCGATCTCAGAATTTTATAAGAGCTAGTGACTTCAATTTTTTTTTTAAGTTCGTGATATCACGATTCGATCGAGTTTGTTTCAAATGTTCGATAACTATAATCGTTTTAATGTTACCGATTACAAACCGATATCTTCATTTAGTTATAAAATTCTATTTAATTCATCTTTATAGTTAGTCTTCAAATTTTGCATTTAGTGTTATTTGAGCCTTCCGCAATTCCGGTTTTTGTTAAATTTGCACGCCCAAAATTTCCTTTCGCCTCAAATTGCCAAATCACGTATTTCAAGTACTAGTGGCTTGTGCTTGGACATACACACATATGAAAGTCATGATCACGCCCAACAAATTTAATCAAAATCGTTGGTCTAAAAAAAAGTTATTAAACATTTAATATCTCATATTATCGGCGTCTTCAGCAGCTGCGAAGCTGCTGAATCATAATGCACAGTTAGCAGATTGTGTGTTGTGCGTCTGTGTGTGTTCTTGTGCGTGCGGCTGTGTGTTGTATGTATTGCTTGCTACATATGTACATACATATAAAAGTAACGGAGTTGTTAGCGGCTCTTGGCAACCGCAGTTCTTCGCAGGGTTCAGGGGATCTCTTTGTCGAGCAGTTCCGACTAGAGCACTCTTTTCTTTCTTTTAGTATACATATGTACATACATATTGTGTGCATACAATTTACATATATATATATATATATATATATATATAAATGAAAATACATATGTATGTATGTATGTTCATATATGTATGTGTGTACATTTACATCATTATTTGGCTATTTTATGAAATTTTCTTTATTAGATCCATGTTAGATACATACATACATATGTACATTTTAACAAAACAATTATCCCCTCATTTTCCTTTTTTCCATTGGTTCAGGGTGTAAAATAATAAAGAAAATTTCATAAAATACCCTAAAATGCCAAATAATGATGTAAAAATGTACACACTTTACATATATGAACATACATACATACATATGTATGTTCATTTATATATATATATATATATATATATATATATATATATATATATATATATATATATATATATATATATATATATATATATATATATATATATATATATATATATATATATATATATATATTATTATTTATTTTTATTATTATTATTATTTTTTTATTTATTATTATTTATTGTTACCAAGAATTAATTCTAAATAACAATTTGTTTTAAGCCAGACCGACAAAGGCCTTCAGGCGTACATATATAATATATATATATATATATATATATATATATATATATATACCTGAACCCATTGAAAATGGGAAATCAGGTATAATGTTTTTGTTGAAATGTATGTTACAGGCAGAAGGAGGCGGGCAGACCCCATAAGTATATATACCCTTTATCAGGGAAAAAAGCTGAATTGAATACCTATGTCCGTCTGTCCGTCCGTCCGTCCGTTCGTCCGTATGTATGAACGCGTTTCTCAGAACCTACAAGAGCTAGAGACTTAAAATTTTGTATGGAGGTTCGTGTATAGCATGAAAAGAACGAGTTTGTTTCAAAAATCGATAACTATCATCATTTTTCATGTTATCGGGAAAACCCGATATTTTCATTTAGTTATAAACTCTATCTAATTCACTTTATAGCTAGAGTCTTCAAATTTGCATTTAGTGTAAGTTGGGCCTTACGCAATTTTGAATTTTGTTAAATTTTAGATGCCACGCCCCCTTCTGCCTCAAATTTGTAAGTCCCGTATATTAAATACTAGAGACTTGTGCTTTGGCACATACATACATAGGATGACATGATCACGCCCAACAAGTTTTATTATATTTATTTAAAATTGTTCGTCTGGAAAAAGTTATTAAACATTTAATTTACATAACATCGCATGCAAATAGCAGCCAAAGAACACCTGACGCACTGACTGGCGTTTGTGTTGCTTGTAATGATCATACATATAAATGTTTATAAAAGAAACGGAGAATGCACGGAATAGCGGTTCTTCGCAGGGTTCAGGTATACCCAGTCGAGCGGTCTGACTAGAGTTTTCTTACTTGTTTTAAATCAATTTTACTCATTTGTTGCCCCCTTTTAAAACTTCTTACCATTTTTATATCTCTTCTACAAATATTATTAACGCTTCCAATATTTCCTTGATTCTCTGATTTCAACCATTCGGTTAATGAAATCAACCTACTCGCAGGAGCTGATAATATTCCTAGTTGTGTTATAAAGGAATGCTGTGAATCCCTTCAATTACCTTTACTTAAACTTTTTAACTTTCTCTGGAAACCCCCTGTGTTCCCGTCTATTTTGGAAAGTCTTTCATTATCCCTCTATATAAAAAGGTGGGAGGTCTGACATTTCTAATTGCAGGGTATTGCCAAACTTTTCGCTATTACTAAGTTATTTGAAAAAAATAACTTCAACCTTACTATCGTCCGTTGCATTTACTACTGTTCACATCGGATTACTCGTTAGTGATACCCCTCAAAGACTCAATCATGACGGTGGACAAATTTGTTGTTAATTCATATCTGCCACCAACTTCGAGTCAACGGGGTTTAGAGTGTCATTTAGCATATACAACCACTCTATCCCCGCGAATGGTTAAAGACAGACTGGGTATACTGGGTACACGGCAAAGTACGTAAACATCGTTAAGCATCGGTTCACAGTTAAGCCAGCTAATGGTTCGGTGGGGCTGCATCCCATGCCAAACGGCAGCCATTCAAACATCCTGCACCCCACCGAATTAAGCGGCCAGGCAGTGAGGGTTGAGCGGCAAGCCAAGCCGATCGATCCCGCAGTGCCAACGCTGCAAGGCTTTCGGGCATACTTAAACTATTCGACGAGCGTTTCGATGCATGACAGCGCCAGCGAACACCCATCAACACAACCTGCACAAACCGAAACAGACAGTACCTAAATGCGCCAAGTGCAATTGCGAACCATTAGCAGCTACAAGGGCTGTCCAACTTAGAAGGAAGACAGATCCAAACTGCAATCCTATCGTGCCGCCAAGGATCTAAAGCAGCAACGACAAAAAAAGCGGCAACTACAACTATTAACAAACAACAACAGCAAATACAGCAACAAGAGAAGACTGATATTTAACCCACCCATATCAGGGAATGGCATTTTAGCAGTATGACAGCCATCCGAGCCTAGTGCTGTCAGTCACCAATTGACTTATATTACACAACTCCTCACAAGCAGATAGTCAGCCAGCGAGATGTTCGGCAACAGTAGTCACAACAGTGACACCAGCAACAGCTCTCTAGGCAAGAATGGCAACTACAGCTTTTGAAGTTACTGCCCCTGCATTACAGTTGCAGCTGCACTGAAGATGCTGGCAGCTTCGCAACGCTGGGATAGCAAGGCGCCAATCTCAGAGGAAACGAACTTCGGCCAAGGAAGAAATTTATCAGCAGTATTCGGGAGCAGCGGCATCAGCACCAGTGCCGGCAGCAGCAACAATAGATACAACAGCAACAAAGGTCCAAAATACAGCTGAGAAGCACCTGGGCAAACTGCAGCAACAACTTCGCGCTGAGACAGTGAAATACCGGGAACAGCATCAACGGATTCGTTTTTAAAAGCAATCGAACTGCATATGGTAATGTTCAGTCGAATTGGGACGAAAATGTACCAAATGTACAATGCATTTCTACAATTGGTGCCATTAATCCGCCTGAAAAATCGAAAAACAAATATTTGAATAAAAACACTTGTGTGTTCAGAAAAAAGTTAATTTATTGGACAGTTCGGCGCGGAGAGGCTGGCAGCGTGCGTACGGTGCATACGAAGAGAGAATGCAATTAAATTGCCGAATACAATTGTGCGCTTGCAGGTTAGCTACATTATAAGAGAATTCATGCTTAACTCTAATACTTCACTTTAAGTCTCTTAACTAATATTTGCTTATACCTTACACTAACTTAAGCTATGATTCAACACCGGCCACCTTAAAGGGGATCGCCTTCAACCTACTGGTAGCCGGGCCAGTTTCGCTACTGGGCGCTTCATAATGCCCATGCTGGTCTTAACGCCTACGACCCGTTCGCCCGTCGCCTCCTGGAGTTACCTTCACGACTCTGCCTGTTGTCCACCGCTTGGGGCGACATGTTGTCCTCGTAGATCAGGACGAGCTCTCCAACTGTGACGTTGTCGTGCCCCCGCCACTTCCCTCGCTGCTGCAGACTGTGGATGTAGTCCCTCGACCACGCTTGCCGGGAAGCGCTGTCGAGCGGGGACAGCGGGCTGCCACCTGTGACAAAACGAAGTTCCTCTGCTTTGTCTCTCCTACTCGAACCTTGCGGCAGCGAACGAAGCGGCTGTCCATGAGGAAGTGGCCTGGGGTAAGTGCCTCTCCGTCGCTGGGACGCTGCCTAGTGGCGTTAGAGGCCTGGAATTGGGAGGATGGCCTCCACCCCCGCCAGATGCCCTCGGACCTCGCTCTCCGTCAGCGACGCGCTGCCTATTTGGCGCATGAGGAGATGTTTGGGCCCGACTTCACCGCCGCCTCCCCAGTCCTCCGAAGTGCGGCGCCTCGGAGGGATGAACCTCCACTCCATCCCCGTTCCGCTGACACCCTGCAGCTTGCTTTGCTATCGGTTGAAGGCGTCTTGAAGCTCCTTGAGCTGGTTGTTCGCCCCCACGAAATTCGTCGCATTGTCCGAGATAGCCGGACGGGGATGCCAGTCGCGCGATGAAGCTTGTTCAAAGTACATAAGAACGAGTTAGTGGACAAGTCTGCTACAAGTTCCAAATGAACAGCCTTCGAAGCAAAAAAAACGAACACGGCAATATACATTTTAATTGGGGCTCGTCCTCTAATCCTCAGCGAGACGTTGACTGGACCAAAAAAATTCACCCCACAACATTAAAGGGCCCGAACCGCGAAATCGGTCGGCCGGCAAATTTCCCATGATTTGCTCCATTAACTTCGGTTTATACCTGAAACAATAGACGCATTTCCGAATTATCTGAGTGCATTCCCGTCGAGCATTCACGAGCCACATCCTCTGCCTGAGTAAAGCTATCATCGTCTTTGCTCCTGCGTGACAATTGCCGATGTGCAACTCTCTAAAGTACAGTTGAACAAACAAACAATTTTTCGGCATGAGGACAGGGAATTTCGCGTCATAATCTAGCGGTGCGTTCACTACTCGCCTTCCAAACTCTTCTGACTCATGAATAAATGGAGTCAGTGATTGAAAGCTTGGGTGCACCGTTTTACCTTTTTTTAAATTCTCATATTCCACCTTGAATTCAGCTCGCTGAACTAGTTCCAGCAGTTTTAGAAAAGTTCGTATTTTTCTTCGACATTGAAACGAATCTGTACATGTACGCAACTATTCGACCAATTTGCGACATGACGAAAATCGGGACACAAATTCAGGTAACCAACTTGAGCTGCTAAGTAAGGGCAAGGCTGACTTTTTGACCTCACTCTTTTAACTCCTTCGGTATCTCAAAGTGTTCATTGAGGCCATTCTTTTTCATCGTCGCAAAGAAATGGAGGGCCTTCGAACCAAATCGACTGTAATATTTCTTTAACGTCTCACCCTCTCGACGCCAAATCAGCTGGATTGCTTGATGTTGGTACATGCCCCCAAGATACTTTAGGTGACATCTCTTGATGCCTGCAACTCGATTGGCTACGAATGTTGCTAATAACGAAGGGAAGTATTAATCTAATGTAGTGTGATTGAATCAGTCCAGAAATTCACACTCGATTCGACATCGGTCCAACATGTGCTTTATGGAGGACCACAGTTGCGCTAACATATAAGCCGCACACAGTTCAAGTCTGGGAATGGACTTGGTTTTGAGTGGAGCGATTTTTGCCTTTGCCGTTAGCAACCGGCAGACGGTGTTGGTACCATCGTTAGCCCGAACGTAGATGCAGCAGCCGAAGCTTGACTGGATGCGTCCGCAATCCGTGCACTTGTATGCTTGCATTGGGGCTGGCGTGAGCGTATCTGGGGACTTGAACTCTATCTAGTTCTAGAAGATTCTCCCTGAACTTATTCCATCTGCTATGTAGTTCCATGGAAAGTGTATCATCCACGGTAACTGCATGCGCCACAGCTCCTGAAGCAGAATTCTTGCCCGTAGTAATTGGGCACAACAAGCCAAGTGGGTCAAACATGCGTGCAGCCACCGACAGAATATTGCGCTTGGTGACTTAACTGGGTAAAGCTATCGTCCAAGTGATACTGGAAAGTATCCAATCTTGGTGTCCACCTCATGCCAAGCGTTTTAGTCGAATCAGCATCATTGAAACTTAGAAGTTTCTCATTTCCGCCTTCTTCTACAAAATGTGGATGGTTTGAAAACCATTTTGCCGCCCGATTCGAGAATTTCGCACTTGTTTGCATATTTTTTTAACGTTTCGATATCGTCAGCTCCCGTAAGCATATTATCGACTAGAAATCGTTACAAATGATTTCTGAACCAAGAGCGGGTGTCCCTATGACTCAAACCCAGCTCCTGCAAACATCTGATGGCCAAAAACGGTGCGGACGCAGTTCCATAAGTCACCGTGTTTAATTGATAAACTTGAAGCTCATCTGATTGATTTTCACGCCAAACAAATAGCTGAAATCGTCGATCGCCCGGGATATGCTCACTTGGCGATACATCTTTTGATATCTCCCGGGAGGGCATATCGGCTCAGAGAAACCTTAGAAGCGACTAAATAAGATCCTCTGAATAGTAGGACCCACCATGAGCAATTCATTCAGAGAGTGTGACGATGTAGTTTACACGACGCGTCAAACACTACTCGAAGCTTAGTGGATCTACTTTCAGGTCTCAGGACGACTGGTGTGGAATGACGTAGTGGGTCCTGGTGGAACTGTTGTACCAAACAGAGACATGTGCCCCAGGTCGAGATACTCGTTCATAAAACTCATTTACTTTTCTTTTTGTTCCAAACCCTTGGAAACTCTACGCTCTAATGCGAGAAACCGTCTTCTCGCTGTTTCAAGGAGGAGCCCAACACTTGCGGATCAGTCTTAAAAGGCAAGCTGACCTCAAACCGTCCTTCGAGAGTTGATGAACACTGTCTTTAAATTTTTCTCACACGCGAGGTGCTCTGCAGAATACCTTGTCAATTCGTTAACAGGGATAGCTTCCAGCTCCCAGAATCTATCACCAGAGCTTCCCAGCCTATCATCGTTCGTAGGACTCATCACGGCGCAGCAAACAGGGCTTTGGGTATGCATCTTCTTGCATCGCCCGGACGCTACCCAACCGAACAGTGTCTTTTGCAGCAATGGACCGTTTTCTGCCAATCAAATTTTGGGTCCAGTGCACAATAGGTCAAAAAATGAGTCTGCTCCAGCAGCAGGTCAATTCGGGGGGGTTTGGAATTCCGGGTCAGCCAACTCTATGCTTGACGGAATCTTCCACCGACGAATGGGAAGATCATAGTCAGGTTGTCTGCTCGAAATCGACCTCAGCACCCAGAAATCGGCGCTAAAATGATGAGCCGATACCCGCGATGACACTACTGTCGATACTTCGCCTTCGCTCCAAACTCGACTGTCCGACCGATGTTACGGTCAAGGACTTGCTCTGCGTTGGAGCCGCAAGGCTTGAGCCAGACTTTCTGTCATAAAATTTACCTGAAAACCCGGGAGTCTAACAGCGCTCGAGCACTTGATTCTGACCAAATCTGTCTTTCACAGCCGGGAGCACCTGTTCGACTTCGCAACCACGTGATTTACTTGGGCAGGGATGAGCGGGCACTTGCTCCTGGGCTGCGATTTAGCAGGAGAGATATGCGGGCGAGAACATACCCTACACTTTGACGCAGTGCAGCTGGAAACTCTGTGTCCCGAGTACAAACAATTAATACAAAGTTGACTGGATTTCACGAAATTGAATCTTCGTCAACTGGCAATGCTGCGAACCCCTGGCGTTTCCAATCATATGGTTGGCACTGCAAAAGTTGCATTTGGGTTCCATTTCTTTCTCGACATTCGTGCATGCAAATGACGACTTTGGGATATTTCATGTCGGATTTCTGCTTCATTCTGGACTTTGAACTTTCTTCAGCAGATAAGTGCTGATATCGCCTGTTCAAAGCCATAACGCAATCGGCCCATTTTGGCAATTTATTATAGTCCAGTTGCTCCTCATATTTCGATTTCGTATGAGGATCTACCTTTGACATGACGATGTGTATTAAAATCGCGTTGGCGAAATCTTTTCCTCATTCCCCAAATGACATTAGCGAATCGAAATTGCCGATACCGAGTCCACCATTGTTTTTAATTCCGAATGCCGTTGGTTTTGACATCGGGTCAATGTCGAACAACTGGGCAAGAGTGTCAAAGAAAATCAGACATTTGTTGTCGTATACTCGACTCAGACTCTCTAATGCCTTTGTAATTAGCATCAGAGACCTGAAGGCTCTGATGGTCCCCAACGCCTCATCCGCTAAACATGAAATCAAATGATTGAATTTCTCAATATTTGATAGCGAGCGATCGGAGTCTACTAAACTAGAACAGACCAATAAATTGTCTATATTCCGAGTGCTTACCAGTGAACTTGGGCAACTTAAGTTTGGGTAGGTGAGAGTGGTGAGAAAGTGGAGGCACGGTTTCAGAAACCTTGGTACGCACTAAGGGCAGACATATAGACGACAAAATGCACGTTTCCTCGCGTTGCGCGGTTTAAATTTTGGACTATCGAATCAACCGACTGAAGATCCATAGCCTTCGAAAAGTATGAGTTGGGGGATATCTAGCCGGCATTGAATTTCAAATTTACTTGGAGTCACCATTTTATTTATGAGTGAACTCCGTTGTCTCTCGATATCGCTCTCTACTTTCTCCAATTTAACGAATAGTTGACTTAAACGATCACTAAAGCAAGCACCTGCGTCAACCAGGTCGGTTTCATTAAGATCTCTTTTTGCGCCATATTATATTTATTTTTTTTTTTGTTCTATTTGAATGTACAGAAGTGTACTATTTTTATTTTTTTTTTTTAAATTGACCTATTCGACTGCACGTAAATGTACTGTCAATTGTCATGACCAGCAAAACAACAAGAAACTGACTACGCAGACCCTTCAAATAGTTGAAATACAGCTACACCAAATGCAAGCGCAGGCACAAATTGACAGTTGATAAGCAACAACACGTACGTATGTATGTAACCACCAAAGCGAATTTACCAACAACAACTAAAAAGGGGTTGCAGTTAATTAGCAACGCATGTGTATATATGTATGTTGGTAGTGCCTATCAAGGTATAGGCAGACAAAACGATCGATCAACCAACTATAACAACAACAGCGTACGTATGTATGTGTATAAGCACCAGTTGACACCAACGCAAACCGAAATTCACAAACTGTGAAGGTACAGCGACCCGCGCTTTTTCTTATGTGCCAATTTGAAGAGACCGCGAGAGCAAAGGTAAAGAAAAACCACCACCGAATAACCGTCGATCAAAGCGAACAGCAGAACGCAAGAGAACGGGGGCACATATGTTGTATGTATGTATGTATATATGTATGCGCGGTTATAAGCCACATCAAATTTTTGCGAATTATTAATAAATAAATTTAAAAGAATAATGCACGAGTTAATTTCAATGTATTTATTATTGCTGTTTGCTTCGACTATTCACTACCAAATAACACAATTATTAAATCAGTGCCGAAACGAATATCACTTGTGCAACAATTTAGGTTATTTTTGGGGCTTTTTAATGCGACTGCCAAGTATGTATGTATGTATGTGGTTACATATAACTGCACTGATTTTTATGCACCGATTCGTTTTGGCACTGTTACCTGGTCATCAGAAGAGTCGCTCATTGGCTCAATTCTGGGGATTGGTTTCAATTCCGCGCTGATAATGGTCCACCTCCAGAATCCTTTTAGATCCAGCTCGAAAAAGGGCAGCTCCAAAAGGGCTGATTCAACCGAAACCAACACACACGCACACCAAGCCTCGAAATGTCTAATAATTAGACCGACAAACCAGAAGAAAAATCCTGCTCGGCGCCAATGAAAAATCGAAAAACAAATATTTGAATAAAAAAACTTGTGTGTCAGCAAATTAATTTATTGGACAGTTCGGCGCGGAGATGCTGGCAACGTGCGTGCGGTGCATACGAAAGGGAAAAATGCAATTGAATTGTCGCTCGCGACAGCTGCACTGCCGAATACAATTGTGCGCTTGCAGGTTAGCTTACATTATAAGAGAATTCATGCTTAACTCTAATACTTCACTTTAAGTCTCTTAACTAATATTTGCTTATACTCTTTCACCAACTTAAGCCCTGATTCAACACCGCCAGCAACAGCCAGATCAGCCAAATCATCAGAGGCAGTAAAAAAAACGCAGCGACCTATAATATGCATCAGCAAATGGAGTGTCACATGATGTATAAACAGGATAAAGATACATTACCACTACAACAACTCAGCAACTATTAGCATCATCATCACCATCGAGTCGCCATCCAAGCCCCACAGCTCCCAGAATGGCAACTCGTTCAAAATTTCTTTTTGGAGTCGGGGAGGTGCGCAAAAATAAACTGACATCGAGCTAAAATGAGACGCGAAGGTAAAGTCCAGCATACCAAACGACCTGGATATGCAATCTATGCTTCTACGAGCCCCAACACTGACAGGAGATGCGGCAGTCCTTGCCCGAGCTGACGTTAAACACTCTGCCCTTCAGCCTATATGTGAGCCATGCATGCCATTAGGCTACTGGATTGGTTAACATTCGTGGGGGGGAAATCCATGTTCTTGTCAAAGAAGTAAAGCTCTAATTTAAAGCAACCATTGCACAGACCATACAACACTCTTGCAACTGGAGGCTCCACGCACCATCCGTATGACAACGAAAGCGACCATCGGCAATTGATTTTGCTGTCTATGGTGGCATGAATGGCATGCAACTGAACATCCGATCTACAACAGATCTGAACTCAGATCACCTGCCGCTAAACATTGATCTATACACTGGTAGATATCAACGTGCGAATAGCAGCCATCAAATTTACATCTTGCCGTTGTCATCATCCGGTTCTTGTGCTGAACGATGAAAACAGGTCACTACATGAATGGAAGAACAAGCAGAAGGGCGCCATACGCACCCCAAGAACGCAGTATAGATCGGCTCAGCATTGATTCAAGAAGGGTCTGTTGAAACGAAGCAGACTAAACATTAATAAGTTGTTTGAAGACATCGACGCCAACGAACCGTACAGCACAAACAATCTGTGGCGACTTACCAAAAGGTTAAAGGACAAGGCTCACCAATATTTGCCAACACGCCGGAGGATCGAGCAGCTATAACCGATGACCTGAATCGGCAGCAGCACCAGCAACAACAACAAGCTCAACAGCAATAGAAGCGGCCAAACAGTTCAATATCAATTGAAGAGTTGAAAACTGCTGTTACTGCACTGGGGACATCCAAAGCAACTGGCGATGACAAAACCGATAATAGATTAATAAAACAGTTATCACAAAAAACGCTTTTATATCTATTATTAATATATTATTCAATGCTCAGAATCGCCCACTTTCTAGAAAATGGATGCATGCATAACACTAATTTTAAAACCAGCCAAAACATGCTCTGACCTCAACCTACCTCCCGATCAGCCTATTATCTGGTCTATCTAAGCTGTTTGAAAACTGCTGCTGGCAAGACTCTTTGCAGTGAAGGGATTTAAAACGCGTGCATCACGCCAATTTAGGTTTAGTCGCGAGCATGGTACCGATCGGCAACTGGCCAGAGTGACCACTCCCTACTGCGCACCCATGAGAAAAAAAAATATTTCTCTGTAAACCTAAATGTCGATAATACTGGCCATGTCTTGTTTACATTGAGAAACGTTGACTGCCGAGCAATGAAAAAACGCCTAAATTTCGGCCAGACAATTGCATACAAAACAGCACAATCATACTTGGGTGTTATTCTACCGCAAACTTAACATGAATCAGCATGTTGGACAGTTGAAAATGAAGCTTAAAACAAGCGCAGCCAAACTAGAATGGCTGTTGAGTCAAAGCATTTTGGCTGGCAAAAAAACTGCAGGGCTATACTAATCAAGCAGCTAATTATACCAATTTGGCAATATACGCTACCAGTATGGGGCCCCGCTCACTGCAGACTCCAAAGTTCTAAGTATACAAAATATTATAAACAGAATAAACAGAAAAGCCTTGAGCGTATCCTGGTTTTCACGGAAAATAGTCGAAGAGGTGTTCGAGCTAGCAAGCAGTCGATTCGCAAACTCGCTGGCCAACCACAGTAACCGAGAAGCACGTGGATTGATGGTTGATACATACGAGCCACAGCGAATACAAGGCCATATACGCCTTTTTGCAAACGACTGGAGCGCAAACAGCGTAGTACAATAACAATAATTATCTGCCGATGCCACTGCGACCCGAAGCTGAGGAAACGGACAGACGAGAGATGGCCAGACAAACTGAGCTACAGGCAAGGCGAGTGTAAAAACACTGATCCGGATTACCACCAAGCAGACTGTGTGAAATACTAATAAATATTTGTAGAATGGATTATAAGGATGGAAGACTCACCAGAGCGGATGCAGTAGATAGGGTACAAGGCAGCAACGCCCCTACTAAGCCACCGCGAAAAGTCACACAACCATAACATATATAGAATTATTCCAAACCACTTAGAGACATATACAGACCAAATAGCAAATAGCACAACATACTTATGTATATACGTAAACATATATACAGGGGTCAAGCACCAGCAATGCACCCACTCAAGATCAGCACATTGTACTACTTATTGTAACAGTTGACATTGTCAGCAATTTAACAGGTTGCAGTTAGTCTTGAATACATATATACATACATATACATATAGATACTTTGACTCTCTTATACACTTGTTTACATTAAGCACTTGGCCAAAAAAGATTCAGAATCATTTTTAAGTTGAAAAGAAGAAGTCGTTCTGCATTTTATTTGAAACAATATAAACAAGTAAGAAAACTCTAGTCGAGACCGCTCGACTAGGGGATACCCTGAACCCTGCAAAGAACCGATTTTCTGAAACAAACTCGATATGCGCGAGTTATCAGATTTAATATCATCCAGATCGATTTAAAAAACAATGCACAATATGTATGAAATTAAAACGCATCTTGCTCTTGTAACGAATACACACAGAGTGATCTATATTCAACGACAAGCATCTGTATGTAAGTATGTATGTGTCCGAGTTGCCGTTGCTCAGCGATGGGCTCGTCAGGGGTGTATGTATGTGTAAGGTGCTGTGAGTGGTGGGTAACTCCCCCCTCCAAGAGTGTAGTGAAGGCCAGAATGAAGATATGGTCTGATTGACACAAAAAATGTTTGAAGTATCCACCGTTAACGTTCTCTTCCATCTTCTTTACTCACATGTAGGGGCTCTTTTCTTTACATAATTGTTGTTTTAGTCATTGTTTTTGTATTACAATAATTGTTATTATTCCTATTTTGTAACTTAATTAAACAGTTTCAGATATACATAAAAAGTGTTTATAATTTTCGTAACATAACAGAAGTGCAATTCATCTAGCATATATTTGTTAATATGAATGGCTTAGTAAAGTCAGGATGTATAAGTATTGGTCGTTACATAATGGAGACATGCAAGTTTCGAACGTTGATTAATATTCATCATCTATTGTAACTTTTCCTTTCCCTTTTTAATTGTTTCGTAAGGGGTTTAGCTTATCTGACAAAATCTTTGTGAATTTTCTATAATAAACCATTAACCCTAGGAAAGATTTGATTTGTTTTTGGGTCGTAGGTAAAGGAAATTTTTGATTATTTCAATCTTTGATGGGTTTGGTTTTATGCCATCAGAAGTCACTATATGTCCCAAATACTCAATCTTCTTTCTTAAAAACTCAGACTTATCTAATTGCTGCTCTTATTTTTTGAAACACATTTTTAAATGTTGACTATGCTCTTGTAATGATGATGAAAATATAATAATATCGTCTAAATATATTAGATAATATATACCCAGTATATCTCCAAATAAAGAATCCATTACGAATGGCATTCTAACAAATTAGTAATGTCCTCCTTCTGCCGAAAATGCTGTTTTCGATTCTTGAAAATATTTTTTTCAACAACTGCTATCTCATATGCTGTAATAATATCTGCCGGATCCTTCCTCGAACAATAGGGCCTAGTGCTCCTTAGCCCTCTAAGGAATGTGGCTAAGCATTGCTTTATAAAAATTCTTTCTTTGTATCCCATATTGGGTTCATTTCCTTTCCATCTACACTATTTATTAACGTTCTCTGTATGTAAGTGATTTTTGTGTAAAGAGTTTCTGGGGTGACTTTGTGTTGTTAAAATACCTAGTTCAGCAATTAAATCGGACTCTGTCCTTTGTCCGAGAAATGTATTTTTTATTTTGTTCCAATTTAATTTTACTCTTGTTTGATACAATATTTCATGAGCTTTCCCTGAATTTGTTTCTAATCGCTCTTAAAATAAATAATCCTGTCGGGGTTTGCTCTGAGCCTTATATAAACAAAAGTATTTCTTCAACGTTTGCGATAAATTCTCCTAACTCCTCAGAATGTAGACATATGTAGACATTGTTTTTATCACGTCGGCGTCTTAAAGCTTCCTGTTATATTTTGTAAACATGTATTGACTTCTTGAGCCAGTGGTATGTGGTCATCCAATGATACTTCAAAGTTTGGGAGATTCTTCTGCCTGCTACGTTATTGGTGCGTTTTGTACTTCTTGTCTTTACTGCTTTTAACATTATTGATATGACTATTTGTGTATGTCTATATGAATAGAATATGGGTTTCTTAGTTTAACTTAGATTTAACTTTTTTATACCCTGAACCCATTGAAAATGGGAAATCGGGGTATAATGTTTTTGTTGAAATATGAATGTATGTAACAGGCAGAAGAAGGCGTGGCAGAGCCCATAAAGTATATATATTTTTGATCAGGGAGACAAGCCGAGTTGATATAGCCATGTCCGTCTGTCCGTCTGTCCGAATGTATGAACGCGTCGATCTCAGAACCTATAAGAGCTAGAGACTAGAGATCGAGTTTGTTTCAAATAATCGATAACTATCATCGTTTTAATGTTATCGATTAAAAACCGATATCTTCATTTACTTATAAAATTCTATTTAATTCATCTTTATAGCTAAAGTCTTCAAATTTTGCATTTAAAGTTATTTGAGCCTTACGCAATTTCGGGTTTTGTTAAATTTTGGATGCCACGACCCCTTCGCCTCAAATTTTCAAACACGTATTTCAAGTACTACAGACTTGTGCTTTGGCACATACATTTATATGGATGACATGATCACGCCCAACAAGTTTGATCAAATAGTTCATTTAGAAAAAAAGTTATTAAACATATATACATACATATGTATATAAAAGTAACGGAGAATACATTGAATAGCGGTTCTTTGCAGGGTTTAGGGTATACCCTAGTCGAGCGGTCTCGACTAGAGTTTTCTTACTTTTTTTTTATGATGTTGGTGTACGTTGGTATGTTGTATTTGCAGTTGTTGTTTCTTCTTTTTCTTCTATCTTGTTGCTTCTAGTTTTCCTTCCATCTGTGAAGAATATTATTATTAGTAATTGACCCCTTTAATAATTTTAGTATAATTTGTTTCCCATCTCTACTGTTAGATGGCACATTTGTTTAGTGATTGTGCTGAAGCTGGGCAGGATTCTTTCGCGATGCAGTAATCCTGCCCAAGGGCGGACAGACATCAGTCTTGTTTTGTACGTAGTTATGTACATACTTTTGTTTCAATATATAGATACCAACCACACATTTTGTTATCACTTACTTCTAAATCGTGTGGTATTTTAAATTGTATTTGTGATTTTTGTTTATTGTTGTTCTGTTTTGAAAACAGCAAGTTGAAATAGGCTAAGATCCTTGCTCGATGCAGTGATCCTGTCCAAACATCAAATTGTGACCTTTGAGCTTTTCGATAATGCTTTGATATTATTATACTATTTCACGTAGTTTTAGTATATTGGTTTTGTGCAAAATCCGTTTGTCCGTCTGTCCGTATGAACGCAAACCATTTCACGCTTTTGACTCTAGTGACTTGAAATTTGAATATATACCCGTGTATACCCTCGTCTGAAAAAGTGTCAAGATTTTCCGATACGCCCACTAGGCGTGGCAACTCGAAAAAAGAATTTTCCTGTATCCCAGAAACACTACTTCTAGAAGGGCTAGATAGTTGAGATTTTAACTGAACACTCACGTCGACATCCCAAAATCAAAAGTTATGGCGGATATATATACGCCCATTGAGGGCGTAGCAAATCGGGTCACACTGTATCTTCTAAAGTCTTAAAATTAAAAAAAATTTAACACGTGGATTACTGCTATGATCCTACAAAGATCGCCTAACAAATTTTATGCCACGCCCACTATGGGCGTGGCAAATCGACTCTGAATATACAGTGATTTTACTAATTCTGTTATATTTTGAGCACTATTGATGCTAGAGATTTAAGACTTGGTATATATACTCGGGTTAACAACCCACAATCGAAAAGCTATGGCGGATATATCTACGCTCACAGGGGGCGTGGCAACTAATATCAGCTTATATCTCCCACAGTTTTAGTGCTAGAAGCTTCAAAAGTAGATGCTAAGTTACTGAGGGCCTCCTCATCGATTCCCCAAAAATTATTATTACGCCCCAAAAGGCATACCGTACAAAATATACCGCATTTTTCGAGTGTAAGCATCCAAACTTTACAGTTATATTCTGACCGCACACTCTATGAACATGCCAAAAATTATATGTCTACGGCCACTGGGGGCGTGGCAATTCAAATTAAAATCTGTAGCTTCTGAGCCAATAACGCGCCACATAATGACTTTGTGACCTTTTGGGCCTTGTCTTTTGATTTGTCAAATTATGTATATATATATATATATATATGTTTGAAAAAATATTTTATTAATACAAAATAACTAAATGAAGAAAATATAACAAAAATATCAACATGACCGCACCGGGGTTTGAGCCCCCACCTCTACGCTCGCCAACGAATTTATATCACATTTTCAGAGTTGCCACCTCTCTTATTTTGAGAGATGCCATCTCTGTCGATTTAGGTGCGTGTGTTTTCTAAGGTAAGGGTTCTAAGCTTCTATCCAAATTGAAACTGTCTGCCACCTCCAATGAAAAGTTTTAATCTGCAGATAATTTGAGCGGCGACAGTGGTGACTTAAGGTTCAATTAAAAAAAAAATGTGCTGGGACGTGAAATAGTATTTCGCTGTCGGTTGCGTCCGACTGCAACATTCTTACTTGTTTTTATTTTGGTAAGTTAAAACAACTCGCACTTATAATTATTTAATGTGCTCGGAAGCAGAGTGGTCCACACGCAATGCGATGCAAAACTTAAATGAGATCGCCACTGCTGTGCCGCAAAGTAACGCGGTAAGAATTATAAAAAAAGCGATTCTTGTGAAATAGTATTTTGTGCGCAGCGACGGTCAGCGAGCGTCTTCACGTCGCGACAACTTTGTCGCGCTGCTCTAGTTGTACTTGTACTCAAACTGTTTGCTAGTCCAATCAACAATGAACATACCTATGTATGCAGATATGTATGTATGTACGTATTTAACAGGAATTGCTGAATTTCAATTTGACTGAATCAATATTTGCCAAGATGATGAAATAAGCTTATTGTTGGGACTTTGTACGTTATGCGAGTTTAACTGCAGCTTAAAATAATACCAATATTAATATAATGTACTGACTGTGTGAATATGTACACATGTCTGTATATGTACAAAATGTGTTTATTTGCCTGTCTTATTCGCTCTGTCCGATACAGTAGGTTTGCTCGTTAAATATACTCTAGTACACTTTACGATCATTAGCACGATTAGACAATATTTTAACAATTATTATAATTGGCAAAATTTTACAAGTGCACACTTCACAATTGTCATCATTATTATTATTATTATTTCTTTGTATAACTTTTCGTTCTGTCCGATACAGTAGGTTCGAATTACACAGTGCACCAATTCGTGCCGCAATATGTAATCTTCTATGACGATTCGTTATTTCAAAGACAAACAAATTATGTGTTTTGTATTCTTCAATTAATATTATGTGTATATAATATAATAATATACATATTTGAAACATTCTTATTATTCTTCTTTCCTTTGTGCTAATAATTATAATTATAAATACTTATACTTTGCAGTATTTCATAGAAGTAGGTTCCTTCAAGGCACTTTTTCTTGTCGCTGAAGTCGTTCGGCTTTCGCCAGTTATAAGATTTAATATCATCCAGATCGATTTCAAAATACAATATACAATATGTATGAAATTAAAAAGCGTCTTGCTCTTATGACGAATACACACAGAGTGATCCTTATTCAACGACAAGCAGTATATAATATGTATGTGTGCGAGCTGCCGTTGCTGAGCGATGGGCTCGTCAGGGTGTGTATGTATGTGTAAGGTGCTGTGAGTGGTGGGTAACTCGCGCCCTATACAGGGACCTAAACAAAAATTTGAAGTCTCAAGCTCTTGTAGGTTCTGACATCGACGCGTTCATACACACGAGCAGGGATAAATCGACTCGGCTTGTCTCCCTGATCAAGAATATATATACTTTATGCAAAAAAAGAGGTAATGTTGGGAAAAGCAAATGGCAAATGACACTATGTACTTACATGCGTATGTGAATGTTCAAATGTACACTCTGCGAAATTCGATTAAAGGAACCCACTTTTTTTTAGCTTATTTTTAATCTTATGCATGTTGGTATAGTTTTATTTATTTAATAACATATATCTAGTTGTTTTATGTTAAAAACAACAATTTAAAAAAAACAAGTAAGAACGTTGCTGTCGGACGCAACCGACAGCGAAATACTATTTCACGACCCAGCAGCACACAGGGGCATCTATCACATTATATTTTTTAAAATTTAACCTTAAATCCCCACTTTCGCCGCTCAAATTAGCTGCAGACTAAAACTTTTCATTGGAGGTGGCCAGACAGTTTCAATTAGGATCGAACCCTTACCTTAGCAAACACACGCACCTAAATCGAGAGAGATGGCATCTCTCAAAATGAGAGAGGTGGCAACTCTGAACATGTGATTTAAGTAGCGAGCGTAGAGGTGTGGGCTCGAACCCCGGTGCGGTCATGTTGATATTTTTGTTATATTTTCCTTATTTAGTTATTTTGTATTAATAAAATATTCTTTTCAAACATATATATATAATTTAACAAATCAAAAGACAAGGTCAAAGGTCACAAAGTCATTATTTGGCGCGTTATTGGCTCAGAAGCTGCACATTTTTCAGTTTTGATTTGCCACGCCCCCAGTGGCCGTAGACAAATAATTTTTGGCATGTGCATAGAATGGGCGTTCAGGAATATAACTGTAAAGTTTGGATGCTTACATTCGAAAAATGCGAAAATTACAGGGTATATTTCTGTATGTCACGCCCCTTTTGGGGCGTAACAATAATTTTTGGGGAATCGATAGAGGAGGCCCCCAGTAACTTAACATCCAATTCTGAAGCTTCTAGCACTAAAACTGTGGGAGATATAAGCTGATATTAGTTGCCACGCCCCCTGAAGGCGTAGATATATCCGCCATAGCTTTTCGATTGTGGGATGTTAACCCGAATATATATACCAAGTCTCAAGTCTATAGCATCAATAGTGCTCAACATATAACGAAACTAGTAAAATCACTATTTCTTCAGATCCGATTTGCCACGCCCCTAGTAGGCGTGGCCGTAAAATTCTTAGGCGATCCTTATAGAATCGTAACAGTAACCCACGTGCCAAATTTGGGCGTTCTAGCTTTAAAACTGTACAAGATACAGTTTGACCCGATTTGCCACGCCCCTATGGGCGTAGATATATCCGCCATAGCTTTTTGATTTTGGGATGTCGACATGAGTGTTCAGTTAAAATCTCAACTCTCTAGCTCTTCTAGAAGTAGTGTTTCTGAGATACAGAAAAATGCATTTTCCGATTTGCCCCGCCCTAGTGGGCGTATCGGGAAAATCTTGACACTTTATCAGACGAGGGTATACACGAGTATATATTTCAAATTTCAAGTCTCTAGCTTCAATACCGTGGAAATGGTTTGCGTTCATACGGACAGACGGACAGACGGACGGACAGCATGACGGACATTGCACAAACCCAATATACTAGTTCACTACATGAAATAGTATAAAAACTTATAAATATTAAACTTTTTATGAAAAAAACAAATAAATGCCAAAAAAATGCGCAAAATTTTATTAAAGGCGCTATGTTCTAAAATACCAAAAAAGAACATTGAAAACAAAATTTATAAAAACTTATAATTGGTTCCGCCAGTATAAAAACGCTTGGCACATGTTCTCGATATGATTTAATTCCGAAGATTGGCCACGCCAGGACATGGTGGTGATTTGCTTCTTCTGGAACCAGGTTCGACTAGCCCGTAACATATGTATATTCGCATTATCCTATTGGAAAAGGAAGGCGTGGCATTTTTTTGCAGTTTCCGTTTCTTTAATATACATAAGTATATATATGTTCATTACACGCAACACATACACACACACATACACAGGCGCAAGCACACACACGCGCAAGTCGGTGCGTCAGCTGTTCTTTGCTGCTGTTTGCATGGCAATGATAAGAGAATTTAAATGTTTAATATCTTTTTTCTAGAGCAACGATTTTTATCAAACTTGTTGGGCGTGATCATGTCATCCATATGTATGTATGTGCCGAAGCACAAGTCTCTAGTATTTGATGTAGGGAGTTAGAAATTTGAGGCGAAGGAGGCCTGGCATCCAAAATTTAACAAAAACCGAAATTGCGTAAGGCTTACATAACACTAAATGCAAAGTTTGAAGACTCTAGCTAGAAAGATTATTTAGATAGAATTTTATAGCTGAATTTAGATTTTTCTTTTTAGTCGATAACAATAAAACGATAAACGTTATCGAATTTCTGAAACAAACTCGATATGCGCGCCCTATACAGGGACCTACAAAAAAATTTGAAGTCTCTAGCTATTGTAAGTTCTGAGATCGACGCGTTCATACATACGGACAGACGGACAGACGGACAGACAGACAGACAGACGGACAGGGCTAAATCGACTCGGCTTGTCTGCCTGATCAAGAATATATATACTTTATGGGGTCTGCCACGCCTCCTTCGCCTGTTACATACATTCACATTTCAACAAAAACATATGCATGTGTGTATAAAAGAAATGAAGAATGCGTGGAATAGCGGTTCTTTGCAGGGTTCAGGGTATACCTAGTCGAGCGGTCCCGACTAGAGTTTTCTTACTTGTTTTAATTAAACTTAAGTCCCCACGGTCGCCGCGCAAATTAGCTGCAGATTAAAAATTTTCAATTTGGATCGAAGATTAGAACCCTTACCTTAGCAAAACACGCACCTAAATTGAGAGATGGCACTCTCAAAATGATAGAGGTGGCAATTCTGAAAATGAGATAGAAGTTAGATGGCGAACGTAAAGGTGTGGGCTCGATAGATATTTTGTCTTAATAAAATATTCTTTTCAATACATATATATAATTTGGCAATCAAAAGACAAGGTCAAAGACAAAGTCATTATGTGGCGCGTTATTGGCTCAGAATCTGTAGATTTTACATTTTTATTTGCCACGCCCCAGTGGCCGTAGACAAATAATTTTTGGCATGTGCATAGAGTGGGCGTTCAGCAATATAACTTTAAAGTTTGGATGCTTACATTCGAAAAATGCGAAAATTACTGGGTATTTTTCGTATGTCACGCCCTTTGGGGCGTAACAATAATTTTGGGGAATCGATGAGGAGGCCCCCAGTAACTTAACATCCAATTCTGAAGCTTCTAGCACTAAAACTGTGGGAGATATACGCTGATATTAGTTGCCACGCCCCCTTTTCGATTGTGGGATGTTAACTCGAGTATATGTATATACCATGTCTCATGTCTCTAGCATCAATAGGGCTTAAAATATAACAGAATTAGTAAAATCACTATATATTCAGATCTGATTTGATACGCCCGTAGTAGGCGTGACCATAAAAATTTTTGAGCCATCTTCATTAGGATCATAACAGTAACCCAAGTGCCAAATTTGGGCGTTCTAATTTTAAAACGGTTGAAGATACAGTTTTACCCGATTTGCACGCCCGCAATGGGCGTAGATATATCCGCCATAGCTTTTTGATTTTGGGATGTCGATGTGAGTGTTCAATCAAAATCTCAATTCTCGAGCCCTTCTAGAAGTAGTGTTTCTGAGATACAGGAAAATGCATTTTCCGATTTGCCACGCCCCTAGTGGGCGTATCGGGAAAATATTCAGGTTCAGGGTATAAAAAAGTGTGTTAAATAAATGTAATAACAAAAAATCAAACCCTTCACTAATATCTTTCCAGGCTTTAAGAAGAAGTTCCTTTAATTGAATTTCCACAAAATAGCACGAAATATAACTGTACATTTTTTGTGTATGGTAAAAATAGAAAATGAAGGTCTAGAAAAGCTAAATAAAATAAAAGAAGGTCCCATTATTCAAAGTTTTTTTGTCCAGTTGTATCTGCAAAATGCCTTTAATCTAATTTGGCAGAGTGTACATATATATGTATATGTATGTATGTCCACGGTCCAAAGATACTGAAAATAGATTTCATTTAATTTTAACTAGTTAATTATGTTAATTTAATACTGATTGTCACTTACCTTCATATATAGCCGCTATTCAATTGACGTGATAGAGATGGCAACATGCTACAAGGCCGCCGATAACGACAATTGGTAAATAATTACCTTAATATTAAAATGGTGCACAGCTTAATCTAAGACATTACAATAGCTACACTTTAAAATGTTGCCAAACACATAGGCAATAAGTTAAGTTCTGACTGCCAGTGTTAAGCTGGAAGGCAACTGGTGCACATCAAGGACACACCAATAAAAACACAGATTCTTCTCTTGGCCCCTAATCTGTCTATCGTCATGTCACAATCGAATACTTTATTGATATTCCTTCATTAATAAATCGCAGAGCAATTATGTGGATTGCTTATCTGCATAATTATTGGTAATATTGATTCTTAGAAATGTTGATGCAACTAAATTTTTTGTTCCTTTCAGAGCAACTAGAAAATTTTTTTGTGTATATCATTGCATAAATAAAATTACATTAAAACTCCTTTTATATTTTTTCATGAAGTGAAATAAATAAATTGGCAATATCCGTCATGCTGTCCGTCCACCTGCCCGTCTGTCCGTATGAACGCTATTAAAGCTAGAAACAGAAATTTGCAATACATATTCGTGTATACCCTCGTCGAAAAAGTGTCAAGATTTCTCCGATAATCCCACTAGGGCGTGGCAAATCGGAAAATTAATTTTCCTGTATCTCGTAAATACCACTTTGAGAAAGTTGAGATATGGAATGAACCCTCACGTCGACATCCCATGATCAAATAGCTATGCCGGATATATGTATTTACCCCTATTGGGCGCGTGGCAAAAAGGTCAAACCGTATTTTCTACGGTCTTAGAAGCTCGAACGCCCAAATTTGGCATGTGCCTACTAGGGGCGAAGCTAATCGAATATGAATATATAGTTATTTTACTAATTCTGTTATATTTTTGGGCTTAAGAAACAGGGGCGTGGCAACAATATCAGCGTATATCTCCCACAGTTTTAGTGCTAGAAGCTTCAGAATTGATGTTAAGTTGCTGGGGGCCTCCTCTATCGATTCCCAAAAATATTGTTGCATCCCAAAGGGGCGTGACTTATAAAAAATACCCTGTAATTTTTGCATTTTTGAATGTAAGGCTCCAAACTTTACAGTTATATTTCTGAACGCCCACTCTATGCACATCCCAAAAAATTATTTGTCTACGGCCACTGGGGCGTGGCAATTCAAAACTGAAATATTTGCAGCTTCTGAGCCAATAACGCGCCAAATAATGACTTTGTGACCTTTGACCTTGTCTTTTGATTTGCCAAATTATATATATGTATTGAAAAGAATATTTTATTAATACAAAATAACTTAATAAAGAAAATACAACAAAAATATCAACATGACCGCACCGGGGTTCGAGCCCATACCTCTACGCTAGCCAACGAACTTATATCACATTTTCAGAGTTGCCACCCTCTTATTTTGAGATGCCATCTCCCCAAGTTAGGTGCCTGTTTTTCTAGGTAAGGGTTATAATCTTCGATCCAAATTGAAACTGTCTGGCCACCTCCAATGAAAATTTTTAAGCGGCAGCTAATTTGAGCGCGGCCGTGAGGACTTAAGATTAATTAAATAATATAATGTAATAGATGCCCCTGTAGGGAATTGGGACGTGAAAAAGTATTTCGTAGTTGGTTGTGCCCGACTGGAACGTTCTTACTTGTTTTAGTTTTGTTATTAAGATTCTATCTATCTTCCATAGTTTAAAATTATTACTGACCGGCCATTAAGGCTGTGAATTGGACCGTAGCTACCCGGAGTGGCAAATAAGATTTTTTTAAAAATATATGTCTGTTCTTTTAGGCTATAAACAAATGTGTTTAATTTACCTTTAAGTTGACTCTAGTTTTGTCAATATTTTTAATAAATAAATAAATAAATATTACAGAGTTATTGATTTTTAAACAAAATAAACTAAATTTTGCTTAGAAATCATTGAATAAATTCAAATCTTTTTGGTCTAGTGCAATAGTGGGTTTCCGATCAGTTTCAGAATAATCATCAAAATTGGTTGTATCCCCTTCATGATGAACATCAGGTAAAATGGGTGGCTGTAATATATAAGTTAAAATTTAATTAAAATCAAAACAAGTAAGAGTGATCTCGGGGAGCACTTTTGGGAAACCCTATTTTTCAAATGATTTTATTGGACCTTTTTATTCGAAAGCATTGATGACCATTGACCCAATTCACAGGTTTCAATTTTATATATAAGGAATCAAACGTATAGAGCGGTCAACTAAAAGAATCTTTTTACCTGAGAAAAACTTTGACGTCCCACAGCAGTTGATTGTGTTGTATGGTTAGTGGTATTAAGTAATTTGTTATCGATAGGAAATTTTGTTCCACAGTTTACATAACTTACCTTAATTCTTTTGTTATATACATCATTCCAATTTAAGTTCTTAAACCAGCGATGCCGCTTAACATCATCCACACCATTCTGTAGGCATAACAAAATTGGGAAAATTCTTTAAAAAATCATGTCATCCGAACTAATTGAGATAAGAATCAGGAATCAAATTAAGTAAGATTTACAAGATTAATAACGACTAGGAGATTCCTTAAACTTACTTCACTACTCGAATCTGGCAAACAAAAATTATACAAAATTGAATTTAATTTATTTCAAATAAATAAATAAATAGATAGGAAAAACACCTGGACCTACATCAACATTATATACTCGTGAAAGCGAATCATCACAACGAACAACGCCATTTCAAACTTTACAAAAAAATTTTTGTGATCAATTTGATCGGGTATCGAACCTTGGCCCTGGTCCGCTTCTACTAAAATCACAATTACACTGCTTGACTTCTCGGATGGGAAAGTTGCAACCGAAGTAGCAGTTGGTGACTCACACAAATTTAATTTTATTTGCGATTTCTTAGCGTTTTCTAAAAATATTTTATTGAACGCTTTCAGTTTTGAAAATGCAAACTTATTCATATATTACTATATTTGCAACTAACCGTCAATTTAAATAATTTGGTCATATATGGAACCGGTTTTCAAAATTTAAACAAGTAAGAATGAGGGGCATCTGGCCCTATTTAAAATTAATATTAAACCTTAAGGTCGCCGTTCAAGTAAGCTTCACAAGGAGATCATCGAAATTTCATAAGAACCTTCGATTAGCAAAGACACGCACCACCAAGCAACGCAAAAATTCTTCATTTTTATACCCTGAACCCATTGAAAATGGGAATTCAGGGTATAATGTTTTGTTGAAAGGCGTATGTATGTAACAGGCAGAAGGAGGCGTGGCAGACCCCATAAAGTATATATATTCTTGATCAGGAGACAAGCCAAGTCGATTTAGCCCTGACCGTCTGTCCGTCTGTCCGTCCGTCTGTCCGTCTGTCTGTCCGTATGTATGAACGCTCGTTCTCGAACCTATAAGAGCTAGAGACTTGAAATTTTTATGTAGGTCCGTGAATAGCACGAAAAGATCGAGTTTGTTAAAAAAAGACGATAACTATTTTAGTTTTAATGTTATCGATTAAAACATTATCGAATGTTCGTTATAAATTATATCTCCCACGTCTTTATAGCTAAAGTCCCCAATTCTTTTTGTAAGTTTTATATTTATTTTATCTAATTTTGATTTTTGTTAAATTTTGGATACCGGCTCCAAATTTCCCAAATATTTAAATTGAGGTTAGTTGCACTCAAAGCCAGTAAATGAATGGGTTTTCATTTTTAAAAATATGTAATAAAAAAATGTTAAACATAAGCTGAAAATTTCATTCAAATCTATTAATTCGCGCAGAAGTTATTAAACAAAACATTTGGCCAATCGGCCAAACACGAGACCAGCAACGCAAAGCAAACTGTTTTCCTATACATGTGCACACATACACACATACACATTGAGCTGCGTGTATCTAGCAAATTCTAAAACCCGCCAGTTTTAATGTACATATTTTCAATAGATGGCGCTATGATTGGCTAATTATCAGCTGTTCAATAAATCGAAACATGGATGGCGCTATTCTATCGAACCATAGATGGCGCTATTAGCTAAACAATTGAAAATGAATTGAATTTAGTTTTCTGTGCGTTTATACAAAATGCTAATTATGCAGTATTTTAAAAAACGCAGGTAGAGCGGAGTTTAGGGGATCTCCTAGTCGGGACCCCGACTAGAGTTTTCTTACTTGTTTCCTTTAGCGAGTGTAAAGGTGTGAGTTTCAGTCCCAGTGGCATCATGATATTTCTTTTAGTTTTATTTTTTATATATATTGTATTACTAAAATACTCTTTTTAATACATATATAAAACTTGACAAATCAATAGAAAAGGTCAAAGTTTATAGCTCAAAAGCTTAAAGAATAAAATTTCCGTTTTGATTTGCCACGGCCCAGTAGTCGTAGACATATAATTTTTGGGTTATTCATAGAATGGGTTTTCAAGAATTACAGAACTTACAGAATGCGAAAATTACAGGGTATTTTTGTAGGTCCCGACACAAAAGAGGCCAACAAACTAAATTTTGAAATCGATACAGAGATCAACATACAGGAATAACTCAACATCTAAAGCTCAACATTTTAAAGCTAAAGAACTATAGTGAGTCACTAAGTTGAGCTCTTCAAGATCGGTTGTGTCCTGCTAGTTAAGAACACATTGATCTATTAATAATTGTTATTCAGGTGCTAAAAAGCACAAGTCAAAACTTTTCCGTGATTTTGCAGTGGGG
>CAUIUS010000488.1:0-45247 GCA_961210405.1 Drosophila mercatorum | reverse complement strand
ATGCAGACGTCGAAAGTTTCCCATAACCTCTAACAAAAAAAATAAAATTATATACCTTGAAGAAAAGATCTATCAATCAAAGATAAAGTTATAAAGCTATGAATATTTTTAAAACAGCTATCCCAACAATACAAGATACCCAATGAATATTGAATATAAAAAGGAAAAAAAAATTATACAAATAACATTCTAAAATATAAAAACTTTACTTACATCTTAAATCAAACAAGAAAAATTTTGAAGAAACTAGAAACGAAGGATATATAAAAACTATAATCTCTAAGACACAAAAACGAACAAAAAAAAGAAAATTCAATTTAAGTAATGTCCATAGTTCCAACAAAAAAAGAAAGAAGAAATATCAGACTTCAAATGAAAAATAATCAAATAATTGTTTTCCCAAACCCCTTATATATATATATATAAATGAATTGTAAAACTCGGGAAGTCTTAATTTAAGCGATGGGAAGTTTGTAGTTAAGTCTTTTCCCCAGTCTCTGCCTACTTTAACATTGAGAAAAAGCTCGATCTGTATGCAAAACTTAAAAGCCTCTCGAGCAGTCGCAATTTGGGGTGCACTTTTGAGGGCATTCGAGAAAAAAAGAACATGTATGAAATAAATATTTTTATTTAAATTAAAAACACAAAAAACATTATTTATAAAAAATTTAAAAGAAATTATGTTAACATAACTAGCAAACGGCCCAGCCACCACACACACACACACACACAGAAGTGACGCGACAAGCAAAGACACGTTTGTAATCGGCGTGCGGGGGAGAGCGCGTCGGTGCCGTCGGCTGATAGCGGTGCGTGTCGGAGAGCGAGGGGCTGCCCTTGGTCAGACCACGAAAACGGGGGGGGGAAAATTTTCCCGGTGCGCGGTTGCTCGAAATTTGTCAGTGAGTGTGGGGAACAGGGGCCGGGGCCACGGAAAAATATAAAAAAAAAAATTTAAGTAAAAAAAAAAAAATATAAAAAATTTTTTAAAAAAAAAATTAAATAAAGACAATTAAAAAAAAATACATAAAGTAAAAAAAAAAATTTTTTTAAAAAAAAAAAAAAAAAAAAATTCTCACGGACACCCATGGACCCAGGAATGTCAGAATGGGGGTGGGCGTCCGGGGTTACCTAAGGGGGAAAGGGAGTTGATGTTTTGGGGCCCAAAAAGTTGGGGCGAGAAGGACGGCCGGGTAGGGGGCGCAGACGCTTAGCAGCTTCATCCAAGGCGGTGGGCATTCCGCGAGGTCTGGGCCGGCTAGTCGAGTTGGAATCCCTAGATGGGGGGGGCTAGGGTTTGACCCCGGAGGTAGGATCGCGGGGCCGACGGCCTAGCACGAAGGTCGGCCGCATAGGGCGAAGCCGAACAGGCCCGGAGGGGGGGCTTTGGGTGAGGCCAGTCGGACCCGTTGGGCTTCCTCGAGATTTTGGAAAAAAGAGCCTCACGTATGGCATCGAGCTCAATAACCACCTAGGGTGGTAAGCGAGGTGCTGGTAGAAAAGGCTGCGAAAGGGTTTCCCTGACCAGCGGGTTGGGGAGTGCGTTTTGGGGTAGATTCGGACCGAATTTCTGGATTTCTTCACACAATATTTCGAGCGCCTCGAGGATCAGATTAGGGGGAAAAGGCGCGGAGGGCGAAGCCTTCAAGGACTACCGGTAGAGATCGGTTACGATGCCCCATGCCATACAGCCGGCTCGGGTTGATCGAGTCTTAGTACGGCCCTGAGTATCGGGATGGCGGCGCCAAGTTTTCCCGTCTCTGTCCCAGCGACGGTTGGCCGCGGAATATGAATGCGTAAGGGAGCAGGGGGAATTCGGGGGGGAGACGCAAAGGGTGGGCCAGGTGGGGCCCGACTCGGGCGGGGACTGGGTCAATCCCCCGGAGACGCGACCGAAAAACCCCTTTTCCGGTCTCCGCCGACGGAGAAACGGCCCAGGCGAGCCGGGGTCGGAAATTCGATGTCGACCCCCGGAGGCCCGGCCGAAGCCACGCATCGGATGATGGTTCCGAGAACCGAGCTGGTTGTGACGCGGGCGAGGTGTTTGGTGTTCGAAACCCCGGTCACTTTGCGCGAGAATGTCCTATCGGCGGGTGGTTTTTTGCCAACGATGCGGGAAAGAAATGACACGCGAGACTGCTGCAGCCAGCAGACTCGGGAAACGGGCGGGCGTCCCCGGGGGGAAGGGGCGACCCACCGATCGTAGGGGGCCGCGTGAACGTCCGTTGGTCGTAAAGGGGGCCGGATCGTAGCGGGGTTTAAATCCCGGTCGCCATGGGGACGACCGTACGCTGGGGGCCCCGAGCCCCGCGGAGGACTGAGGCTGCGACATCGGGGGGGGGCCCATCCATCTCCAGGATACGTCGTTAGGGGGCCCCCGAAAAAGAGGGGAGACACCTGCACGACGACCAAGGGGGGGGAACCCAAGACCCAGGGACGCCCCCGGGATCGAATGCAGTGGTGGGAGATGACCGAAAAAGGGGAAATAGTAACGGGCCAGGCGATGAACGAGCACTTGCCCGGGTAGGAAGGGCCGGTGGGGCGAAACGGGGTTGGGGAATGGCCGGCCGATCTAGAGAGTCGGTCAAGAGTTTCCCTCGAGGACGACTGGCGCTGTTCGAACAACTCAAAGGGGGTGCCCCCGTCGGTGAAATAGCACCCGGATAAAGGATGATAGGCCTCGAAGCAGGGTATTACCCCAAAGAACCCCGCTATGCAAAAAGTGATTGACGAGCAGGTGGAGGAGCTGCTTCGTTGGAGCAATTGGGCCGTCTGGAGTCCGCAAAAGCCCCAATAGTCTTGGTGATGAAAAAACGGGGGGAATGGCGCATGTGCATCGACACCGGCAATTGAACGCTCATTCGATACCCGACGTTTATCTAGTCCCTCGGATCAATTCCATCCGGAGGTTGCGTCACGCGCGTGTCATCTCGACGCGGGGCCCAAAAAGAGCGGTTTTGGCAAATACCTATGGCGGCGGACAGTAGGGAATGCCGGCGTTCACGGCCAGGGTGGGGCTTGTTACAATGGCGGGTGATGCCTTTTGGGATGCACTGGGCCCGGGGCAACGTTCAGGGGGCGCTCGACAAGGTCATGGGGCCGGAGATGGGCCGTACGCGTTTGCATACCAGCGATATTGTGGTGATAGGGCCGATAAAGAGAAACATATAGCGAATTTGGGGGGAGGTGTTTCGGGGGTTTGAGAGCAGCCAAACCCCAAAGTTAACGAAAAATACAGGCGTTTCGTACCGGACTTCGCATCCCTGGTCGCCGATGACGTCACTCCTGAAGAAAAGGCGTCAAGGGAAGGGGGCCCAAAAACAGGAGGAGGGTCCCGAAGCTCAAGGACAAACTGACGACCGCGCCCGTCTTGGCATGCCCGCTTCTCCTATAAGTTTGTGTTGCAGACCGACGCCAGTGACTTTGGGCTGGGCGCCGGGGTGACGCAGACGGAGAGGGGAAAGAGGGTGATCGCATACGCGAGTCGAAGGTGTTGCGAGCGGAGGCGTTTCTCGGCAACCGAGAAGGAATGTTTTGGGCCCTCGTGGGCGATCAGGGTGAACCGCTGCTACCTGGAGGGTTATAGGTTCGTGGTGGTAATGGATCACCTGGCACTCAAGTGGCTGAATTCGATCGGAGCCCACAGGAAGGATTGTCGGTGGGCGGGAATTTCAACAGTTCCCAAATTTGACGTTCAGTATCGGCGCGGGGAAAATGAATGTTCGCCGACGCCCCCCCGAGGCGCCTCTTGAGGTCTGCCAACAGGCGGTGGCAGCTGGAACGACGTGTAGGTGGATCGCGAAGATGCGGGGGAGGATCGCCGAGAGACCGAGAAGTTCGCTGATTATGTGAGGGCACGGACAAAGGGAACCTGGGCCATCGGACGGACGAAGAGGACACATCCCGTGGAAGCTTTCGTTCCCGTGGAGCAGCGAGGACGGGTGATGCAAGAGTGCCACGACGCCCCCGGCCGGTCACCAAGGCATGCGGAAGACGGCATGCCGGCTCGCCCCGCGCTACTACTGGCCCGGCATGTTTCGAGACGCCGCCAAGTACGTGGGGGGCTGCGAGCCGTTCAAAGTTCAAAAGCGAACAGCGACGACCGGGGCCAGATGTTGACAAGGCAAGTGGCCGATGGCGGTACTGTGCGCAGATTTCGTGGGTCCCCTGCCTCGGTCGAAGCTGGGAACACAATGCAATTGATGTTCCACGATCGTTCGCCAAATGGGTGGAACTCGTGCCCTGGTAGGGCGACGGCTGCGACTCTGCAGGCAGCATTCCGCGAACGAATCCTTGGTCGGTTCGGGGTACCAAAAAATTTGTGTGTGACAATGGGGTACAGTTTGGGCAAGAGTTTCCGGTCGTTTATGGAGTACGGGGGTCACCCTGCAGTATACGCCCCTTTTGCCCCCGGGGGAATCCGACGGAGAGGACGAACCGCACGGTGAAGACAAGCGCTATTCATCGAGGGCCTTAAAAATCGGGGGCGGCTGCTGCCTGAATAGCGCAGCCCATCATTCTTGATGTTGGGCGGGAACCACCCTTTCCGGGCCCCGTTGTATGATGAGGTGACCCCCTGATCGCGCCCAAAGGGGCCAGCGCCCAGGGAAAAGGGGGGATCATGCAAAGATCTTCTCAATTGCACGCAGTAACGCGAAGGCGTCGAAGGACCAGGGCGATAAAATCTTCGTAGGCATGGGGAGACCCCCAACGGGTCCCTGGTGCTGCTTCGTCAGTAAAAATTTCCCAAAGCATCCGAGGTTTTGCTGCACAATGACTCCGAGGTTTGGGGTTTACCGGATCGTCAAATTTGTTTCCCCAAAATCGTGCGATCGCGAGGAGGGGGAGGGGGAGAAGGGGGGCCTGAAACATGACGGACAAGCAGACGGGGGGGGCGACGAAACCGTTCGAAGTTTGCGGGGTCCGAGGTCTTACAGACGCCAATCCCTGGATTTCCGATGATTGAAATAACGGGTCACCCGTTCATTACATAAGGAGTTACGGCGGGACTAATAGTGTGTTTGCTTCAGGAAGAAATGGAACGTGTTGATCATCAACAGCGACAGGGGTTTCCCCGTCGGCATGGAGGGGGCCATGGGGAACCCCCAGATTAACGTATCCTCCGTGAGTGGGAGGGAACCCCGCCGAAGGACGGGCCCCGGCAGCCGTCCCCCCGGGCATCCCCCATCAACTGGGGGGAGATATTTATGAGGGGTAAGCCCAGCGATCCCCCGAGCTGGGGGGGACCCCCCGAAGGACGGGCCGAGCGGGAGCCGTCCCCAGCAGCCACCCCCCCCTCAACTGGGGGGAAACTTCCGGGGGGGGCCCCGCACACGCTCCGCGAGTGGGATCAACCCGCCAAAGGCCAGCCAACCGGCGAGTCCGCAAGCGCATGGCTCCCGATGGGGGGGGCGGTCGGGCGAGGGGCGAGCCGGGCGGCGAGCGGCCCCAAGGTCAACCACGAGCGCCTAGGGGCCCCCCTCCCGGTCCCCGGGGGTGGGGGCCCCGCCATCCATGAATGGCTGGCCGGGGTGGACCGATGGGCGAGAAGGGGTGCGGGCTCCCCCGGGTCGCGTCCGCTACCGTCCCGGGTCGACCACAAATGAGGCGCGCAGCACCGACGGGGGGCGATTGCTGGGGATCCAGACGGAGGAATTTGAGGCGCTCGTGTGTTTTCAAACGATTCGGGTGGGTAGTGGCAATAGCAACCCCCCCCCCCTTGCCATTTTTATCTGGGGGGTTGACCGGGGTGGTGCGCGATCGCCTTCACTTCCCAGGGGAGCAGCCCCCAGCGGGCCGTGAGGGCATTTCCCGTCCCCACCCCCGGCGTCCCGATCCTATAAATTACTTGTGGGTAATCCTGGGCCAGGCTGAGTCCGCCCGGCTGCTCCTTTTCACCATTGAAAATGGGAAATCGGGGGATAATGGTGTTGTGAAAATGTATGAACAGGCAGAAGGAGGCGTGGGAAAATCCCATAAAGTATAATATTCTTGATCGGGGGAAAAAGCCGAGACGATTTAGCCCCGTCCGTATGTTTAGGGGGTCGATCTCAGAAGATATAAATGCAAAACTTTTTTTTGGAAATTCGTGTATATCCCTTTGATCGGTTTTTTTCAAATATTCGATAACTATCATCGTTTTAATGTTATCGATTAAAACCAATATTTTCATTTAGTTATAAATTTATTTAATTCATCTTTATAGCTATAGTCTTTAAATGCATTTAGTTTTTTTAAACTTAATTTCGGTTTTTTTAAAATTTTTGGGATCCCACGCCTACAAATTGCCCCTTCGCCTCAAATTGCTAAATCACGTATTTCAATCAGAGACATATGAATGTCAGATCCCCCCAACAAATTTGATTAAAATCGTTCGTTTAAAAAAAAGTTATTAAACATTTAATATCCTTTTTGGGTTTTGCAGAAAAGCGAACTGAGGGGTCAATCCATTGAGTTGTGTTGTCGGCGTCTGTGTTTTATGCATTGCTTGCTACATATGTAATATAAAAGTAACGGAGAAGTTAGCGGCTCTTAGCAATCCAGTTTTTCCCCGGGGGTTCAGGACTTTTGCCGTCTCGACTAAACTCTTCTTGTTTTATCCGCCGCCAAAGTTCCGCTTTAAAAAACAAAAAGGATCTTTCCTCAAATCACGCCAGTAATGACGATATTCATCTGGTCCGTCGAAAAATTTTTTTCATCAAAAAAATTCCCTTTTAAAATAAAAAACAATAGTACAAATGCATAATGTAATTTTTTTCTTGGAGCCCCAATTTGTATCTGTTCCACCACAGGGTGACGGGGGAACCAACACTGGGGATTTTTTTGTACAAAAAGGGGGGGCACACGGAATGTGTGACTGGCATTCTCTGTAAATCGCCATTGCGCTCGGCTTTTCCTCGCTTTTTTATATACATTTGCTCATATTTATCTCGTAATTTTACATTTATCTTTTACTAAATTTTTAATAAAGGGTTGTGCTACATCAAAACCCGGGGTTATTTTTTGTTCCCGCGATCCCCCCCAAGAATAAAAACATTGTCCCCCCCAATTACTTATTCGGCCAGTCCGCCCTTCCACAAACATTGGTCCTTCGCCCCGGATATCCTTCCGCTCCTCCAGTTTGCATCGGTGGAAAAAACCCCGATAAGTTAGATTTTCCCAAACTTTTTAAAAGTTACACACCCCGAAGGTGCGGGGTTTCCCGCTTTTCCCATAGCGACCTGCGCATCTTCCCCAAAGTGTACATCATACAAGTCTGCCTCTTTCCCACGGTATAAGTTTTTTATGTTCGTCCAGTGTCCTCCCATTTCCATAAGTTTTCCTCCGTGAACATTGCTTTTTTTTTTCCCACTAAATATGTAAAACGTACATCCAAATTGACATATAAATGATATAAAAATATGTACATACTATTTTGTATCACCTATACCTACGTCTAAAAAACAACTGCAAGTGATTTTTAAAACACCGAACACCGCGATACAGTGTCAAAGCGCCACCCCAACAAATAAACAAATAAATTAAAAAAATTTTTGGGACCATGGCGGCTTTCACGTACGTGCTTTATTTTTGCATATGTTTATCGTATGCATACATATGTATGTATGTATTGTTAAAACGACACTTGCATACGACAACAATTTAGCCAACCCGATTGGCTTTCCGAAATTTTAAAACTTATCATTTAAAACCAAAAAAAAGGGGTCAATTTTTAAAGACAAGCCCGCGTTTAAATAAAAAATACAAATAAACACATTTTCACACTTTGCAAAACCCACCCCGGAAAAACAGCTGTTGCGCGATCAGTGTTGGCCTCGGTTCAAGTGATTTAGTCACGGTTTCAAAACTTTTGTCAATCCGTGCAAATATATTTTTCCCGAAAATTAAAAATTATAAATTGGTATTATAAAAAAATAAAAAAAAAAAAAAAAAAATAAAAAAAAAAATCTATATGTAGTTCCAAAACCTACAATCTGGAAAAATTTATCATATAACTAATCCGTATACAGCCCACTACCTGAAGTTGCTTTTTCTTGTTTCCACCGGTTTGGTCCGATAATAGCCTTTCCCCCCCATCGCTCACTCTATAATGTCCACTGAACCACCCAGTAGAAAAAAAGTCCGCTACCTTTTCGGTTCCAAGTCCCCAGACACTTCGCCCAAAACCCCTGAAGCCTCGTCCAGTGCTAACCAACGCACCCCATTCGCCTCTACAGCGACCTCTCAGCCACAGCGGGTCCCCAACTTCTCGTCCTCTTTCCTCCGTATCTAATCCTCGAAAGAGCATCTCTCCGACTCCGACGGTAGTCTAATCCGGGGTTTTCCCCTCCCCTCGGCCCACTTCTAAAAGCTCAGGAACTTTCCAACATGTCACTTTCCGAGGCTCGCGAAAGTGAGGCTCAAAGTGACGGGGTCCCCATTTCTAAAAAAATGCACTTAGAGCGCTTTTTGGGGGGGTTGGAATCGGAAATACCCCCCACGGGCCCTTTATCCCCAAAAACCTTGAAGAGAGTCGATGATTTTAAACACTATAAAGGGCCCAAGCACAAATACTGCTATATGATATACGTGCGATGGAACTCTTTTGGGGGAACGCATCGAGCAGATTTGGCTCAACGTTCCCCACCCCCAGTTAGGCCTCGGATTCCCCAAAGGCCATCGACGGCCTCCAGGTCGGTTTTCGAAGGCAAGCCTTGGTGCCAACATTCCGCGACTTGTTCTCTGCGTTAATTCACAATCCGTGCCTGGCGGGGTTGGGGCTCTACCACCTTAACTCTGAAACCCGCGGGAAGCCAGAACTATCATTTTAAAACCCCATTGACGAATGAGGGCTTCCAAGCTCGGGACTTTTCCCAGTGCGCAAAATTCCATATCTGCAAGGGCAATGACCCCCTTTGCCTCCCTCGCACAAACGTCCATCGACGTCTAACCCACCCGCGAATGCAAAACGCGGCCACTCCGGTCGGGGTCTCCGGCACAGCGTCTAACGCTCAACCATCGGGGTAAAAACCCATGTCCGAGCATTGATCGTTTCCCGGAGCCGCTCCACCTTCCTGCCCGAGGGGGTTTTAATTTGGTCCAACCTCCGTTCCGTCATACCAACGCAGCAGTTTCGGCATGGGACAAAGCGACGGGGGTATTTAAAAAGTGTCTTTAAAACTGTCCCCCCTGGAAACGGAAAATTCAGGTGGAGGCTCTAGCTCTAAGTCGTCCCCAAGCTGACAGGGGGACCCCACCGTGCCCTTTTCCCCAGAAAAGGTGCAATACCAGTGCTTAGATCGTCCACTGGCTGACCCGCACTACAATAGGCCAGCCCCAAATTGAGATATGATTGGGGTGGATCTCTTCCCCATATTCTTGGGGAACGGATCAAAAGGACATGGGGGGGAGTTCGTCGGTGTGGAGACCAGGGGGTGTTGTTGCGGGCCAATACTAGCCGATTCCCCAAAAGGCCCCGCCAACCCTCATTGCTCGTCGGGGGTGAGGTGAACGATGCGCTGCCCCAAGTTTTGGGAGGTGGAAGATCTTCCGGCAAAGCCAAAAAGGGGACGACGTCCGTGAAGAAGTTTTCCGGAGACGACCAGAAGGAAAAGGATGGTCGATATGTAGTTTTCACCATTCAAAGATCCGAATAGGTGACTTGACTCACCCCAGACCTATCGTTTTCCCCAATTTCTGGTGAGGCGCGGCTGCAGAGGAACCCGCCTTTAAAAGCCCGTTATGACGCTGTGTTGCGGAGTTTTCGATTTGGGCCACATGTTTCGGGTGGCCCCCCCCCGGACGGGAATCATTTCTACCTCCCTCATCACGCTGTCTTCAAACCTGACAGCACTACCCCCAAAGCCCGCGTCGTCTTTAACGGCCTATCCTTCCATAAAAGGGGTCGCAAACGATGTCTTGCATAGGCCCCACTCTTCAAGCCGACCTCACATTGCAGATCTGGGCGCTTCTTCCAATTCGTCTTTAACGCTGACATTACTCAATTTTCGACAAATTCGGGTAACCCCAAGCACACCCCGTTCCAGCGTATTTCTCCGAGATCGCAGGGGAAATCTGCAGGACTACGAGTTTAAACGGTCACTTTCGGCGTCAACTGCACCCCCCTTTCTAGCCAAATGTCCTGCTGCCACACACGAGGGCAGCAGCTGCACCCAAGGAAAGTGAGATCCTTCGTCACTACATGTACGTAGACGATACCCTCGCCGGCGCCCATAACAAAGAGGACGCCTACGACACTACCCAAAATCAACGCTCCCTACCTCGGCGGGATTCCCTGGGAAATGGATTTTAAAAAAAAGGAGATCTCCATGCTTTTCCCAAAAGTATTTGCGCAGGGACTTCCTCGAGCAGAAGATGCTGGTACGGCCAGCATTGGGCACCCGCGGGAAACCCAGAGGGCTTTTTCTTCTCCATTGCCGACCCACAAAAAAGAATCCGGTCCCCAAGAGAGGTCCTGTCCCCATAGGGGCTCTTCGATCCACGGGTGGCTGGCTCCTTCGTGATTGGGGCTAAGGTGTTCAGCAGCAAATCTGGCTAAGGGAACTTGGATGGGGGGCCCCCCACCCCGCCCCTATTACTTCAGTGGCATGATTTTCTACAGGATTACCCGGGTCTCAGCCGGCTACGCACCCCCAGATGGTTAGAGATCCGACCGACCAAAATGGGACCACATGGCTTTTGCGATTTCTCAGAAAGCCTACGGAGCAGCTTTTACGCGCGAGCCCAGCAAAAAGACGTGAGTGTCCATCTCTTGGCCGCAAAAAACAAAGTGGCTCCAGTCAAAATTGTTTCGTTGCCACGACTGGAGTCGCGGCGCGGTGTTGACCGACTTGATGCGGGGGACCGCAGCCCCCCAATCAGCCGACATTTCCCAATTCTGGACATTCCACCATCGTTTGGCCTGGAAAAAACCTCCATGCAGCGGGCTACGTTCGTGGAAACCGCGTGTCCAGCATCTCCCAGAGTACCAGCGGTCACAGTTGGTCTCATGGGCGGGATAATCCATCGGATCTTGCGATCGAGCTTTCCCCCGGATGACTTGGTGGTCAGTACGTTATGGGGGAGGGCCCCGGATTCCCCGGAAAACCCCGAATGTTGGCCAGTTTTCTCTGCGACCCGGGACACCAACTGGAGAAACGGGTCCTGTCACACCGTAAACCCCACTCCTAAAGACGACTACAACGGCCGGTTTCAGTCGGGCGGTCCGCCGATTGTGACGGCGGCCCCCCGGCTGCGGGCCCTCCCGGTTAAATAAAAGGGAAAAGGTTGCTGTCAAACGTCCGCCTGTCGAACAAAGTAGCTGCTGAAATCGAGCACTCCCGCGGACTATTCCGCCTTCAAGCTCCTTTTTAAACCCCAACCCCTATCTCGATCATCGGCATCCTTCGCTCATGCGGGCGACTACGGCGGCAGAGCCCCCGAGCTACGACGAACTCCCCCCATCCTACTCCCATCGACGCCCTTTTCACGCGTTTCTGGAATTCGCACATCGCTCACACTCCACGGTGGCGGCCAGCTGATGGTGCGCTATTTGCGTACGAAGTTCTGGTTTCCCGAGGACGAACTTGATCAAACCCATTTGCAGGGATGCAAGACTTGCGTTTTTTTCCCGGGCCGTAAACAGACGCAAATGATGGGAGCCCTTCCTCGAGAACGAATCACATTTTCCAGATTTTACGCTCCCGGGAATCGATTTCGCAGGCCCTTTTCGACATCAAAAACTATACCGGGCGAGCTTGTCTCATCACCAAGGGGGTACGTCTGCGCTTGTGTTTCAGCACCAGGGCGATTCACTTGGAGGCAAATCCGATTCACTACGGAGAAGGTTCTGGCGGCTTTCTCAGGTTTGGGCCAAAAGCGATCCCCCCGCGCATCTATTCCGATAACGGAAAAACATTCTTTGGGAAACCCCAAGGCGCTGAAAGAGATTTTTGGCTGGTAACAAGCAATGCATCGTGCAGACTTTTTCCTCAGCATATCCGTCTTGGCATTTCTTTCCCCCCCAGCCTAGGCGGAGTCAAGAGCTTTAAGGCCTTATTCTACAAGGCCACGTCTACCATCAAGTACGTTCGGGGGTCCCTCTGCTCTTCGAATAGAAGCTCCTCAACCCCGTCCCATCTCCCCTATGGTGGGATCCAACGGACCTCAGCATTGACCCCCGGGCACTTCCTGGTCGGAGGCCCCCTGATCTATTGCGAGCCTGGATCCATCCGAGCCCATTTGATCAATCGGGGGAGCGTTTGAAGGCAATCCATCACATTTTTCCGCCGCTGGAAGGACGAATAGGGAAGGAGCTCCACAAGCGGAATAAAGGGAAAAACGCCAACTCGCTGCCTTCAGATGGGTACCGGTCATCATTTCAAGGATAACCTGCCACCACCGAATGGCGCGGACGGTGGGGCCCCACTCGGGCGTCGACGGCTTGGTTCGCGTCGTCGATGTTCGCCTCGCGGGGGAAATCCGACGACCTGTGACAAACTCGTGCTGCAGGTGAGCCGGGGAGGTGCCCCGCGAAACCCCCACCGGGTCCCATGTGCTGTCGAGCCCCCCACCCTAATCCATTTCGTTTACGTTTGATTCCAGCCAAGCACTCTTTTTCCCCAACTCCGCCCCGGGGAGTTCTTTCCGGTGTCGAGTGTGCCGCGGGTTCCCACTCCGTCAGTGCCGGCGGTTCCTCAACCCGAGCGCTGAGAAACGCCGAGGGCGTGCGCGTCAACCGCTACTGCCCGAACTGCAGCCCACGACATTCGGGGGGGGGGGGGGGTCAGAGGGGGTGTCGTCGGGGGGTCAACCACCACACTTCTCCACTGGGGGATCGACCTTCTCGGCGCGGATCGCCAGTTCCCCCCGTGATCACCGCCGTCCCAGATCTCTAGGCGGCGATCGGTTTAATCCTCCGACGCCCGGCGGCGTCACACATCGCAGGGGCCCACACTAGCGTCACCCCCCAATCCAGGATGACGACGCTGATGCCCACCGCGATGATCCGGGTCGGGACGGGACGAAGCAATTTGGCCCCAGCGCTGCTGAACCGCGCCCCGGAGCCTAATCAAGGTGTTTCCCAAAACCCTCGGACTGGCTGTCACCGGGGCGGGGACGACAAAACGCTCAGCTGTAATTGGTCCAAAAGCGACCCCGGCACTTGGAAGGGGCTTGCTCAAGGGGGAGCCCGATCTGTGCATCCTCACGCCTAACAGAGGGTCCCGAGACGGTGCGAGGAAGTTCTCCCCCTCGTCCTGGCGGATCCGACCCCCCGGCCTGGGTCTATCTCCGTGGTTCTGGGTGAACCTCTATCCGATATCCCCCGGGTTTTGTGCCGCCCCCCACGGCACACCCCCCCCAAAACACGTTGTTCGGTTGGGAAATTTCCGGGTCCTGGGGGTCGGTGCTCCAAACGCTGCCTTTCCCCATCATATGGCTACTGTGACAATTGCAACTTGTTGCAAGGGGGCCATGTTCACACCACAGGGCGATGGGGGGAAAAAAGCTGAGGGTTTTTTTTGTCGAAGGCGGGCACACTGGAATGTGTGACTGGCACTTCTGTAAACCCCTTCGCCGGTCTTTTTCCCCCCTTTTTTTTTATACATTTTCTCATAGTTTATCTCGTAACTTCATTTTCTCTACTGAATTTTTTAAAAAAGAGTGTTTTGCTACTCAAACCCCGCGTTATCTTTTGTTACCCCGATCCACCCCAAAGAGTGAAAAAATTGGCCGCCGCCTTTCTTATTCGGCCGTCCCCCCTTCCAAAACATATCTAAGTTGCAAACGCGAAATCGATCCTGGGCCTTGTGTTTTTTAAAATTAAAAGTACCTTCTTTACACACCCCGGGCAAATGGTCAGACTTAGTTGTGGGCCCAAAAAGTCATACCCATACTTTATTCCCAAAAAACCCAGGCAAACTGGGCACATGATGTGGGCCCCAAATTTTCTTTTTTAAAAAAAGCGGCGCTTATCGCGGGTTTTCTAAGATTGATTGACCAGTGCTTGTTTTTTACCGTATCCCTCCCGGGTTTTTTAAAAAAATTTGGGAATAGCAGTGCGCTACGACCAATTTCTAAATTTGGCTAACATCCAGCCAGCCTTGCAAATGCTAGAATGCGCTCTTTTATTTCGACTGCAGCAGGCATGAACGCCCCCTTTTTTAAAAAAATTTGTTAATTTTAATATTATTGATACTTTTTCAAAATATCCCATAATTTTTAACTTTCTTTTTTCTCAATGTGTCTTATAATTTTGATACGCTTGCAACCATAAAATGCTTGCATTTGAGGAAAAGAACGGCATTTCAACGCATAGCTAAAAATAGCAAACAATGGTTCTTCATCGCTGTCTATGCTTTGCTCTTTCATTCTATACTTGTTTTTCTTAAATTTTTAGTAACAAATTTTTTTAAACAAAAAAACTCAAAATTTTGATTTTCTTATCATTTATAAACTTTGGATGCTCCACTTTCGCCCCTTAGCGCCGACAAAGTTTCGTCCGTTATCGCTATACATCGAGCACATTTGCCACGGGGTGATTAAAGCGAATGCGCCAAAAAAGGGTTTCCCTGCTGAGATCAGTAGCTAATTCCAAAGTTTCAGAAGTAGTCAAACATTAAAAAAGGAATATGAGCCCCCTTTCCCTTTCGTGGTTTCGTTCCTTGTGCACCTTAGTGTGATGGGTCCGGCGTAGTCACAGCCGGTGTTTTTGAATGGAAAAGGGTTGTGTCCTCTGACTGTTGGTAGATCAGCCATGAATTGTTGGCTTTTGGTGTCGTTGTCAAAGCATTTCAAACAGTCGTTGTAATCTTTCGTATTAGGTTTCTGGCGCCCAATATCCAGTAGCGTTGCCGCACGATGACAAAAAGTGCTGAAACACCTGGGGAAAATGTGATCAGTTCCAGCTCAAAGGGAAGTTTTTGATGCCATGACTTTTTAGTATGATTGGGTGCTTGGTACAGAATGTCAATCCGCCCACACGCAGGGTTCAAGATCGTCAATGATAAGTGAGAGTGTAGTTTGGAGTCATTCCTCAGGACTGCTTGTCGAGCAGCAATTGACGCCCCGTCAAAAATGTCCTGGCCGAAGGCATAATGCGAGCTTCGCTTATTTCGTCAAATTTAGTGCGCCTGAAAGCGCTTCGCTTAAAAAGAACATCCCCTGCGTACCAATTTTGTCCAATTCGTCTATGAAAAGACTGAGCCTTATGAGCGCCCCCTAGCAGTGTAGTTGTCTTTACCCTTTTTGAAATTTCATCTGGAATAAAAAAAAAGAATTGCAGGGATTATGGTGGCTGTTAAAATTTTCATCACGTACCAGTTGGGTCCTGTCCCCCAAAGATCGAAAAAAGGAATCTGCGCAACATCCTCTGGAAGCCAATTCTGGATTTTCCTTGGTTTTTTCATGATGCCAACATGTCGAGGTATTGCGAATTCCCATGTGCGATTGGCGACGAACGTCTTTAGTTTCAATGGTGTGTTTTATAACCACGCCAAAAATAGTTAAGTCGCACCATGCGTAAACAGTTATGTTGACATTTTAGCGCAGTTTTTATCGAGCAACCCGGGGCTCACGCCGGGGTCCACAGAGTTCCCGACGTGGAAGAGATTGTTTCTTGGTGGTGCAACACGTGATTTTTCGCGATTGGACACTTCCATTTGGCCCTCGGGGGTCTAGCTCGACATTAAAAAAGCAGGTGCCTTGATTGATTTTGGGAATGCGTAGCTCCATAGTATCTGAGTTGTACCCAACAAAAGCTTCGTCTGAAATTTTTTGATTGCCATGATATCCATTCGATATTTGTTGTGCCAAGTTCAATGGAAGCTGGGGGCCCCCCCCAAAACATGTAGCCATAACTCTTGGAACAAAATCTTGAACTGGACGAAAACTGGTGTCAACAGGCCAAGCGGATCGAAAATTCGAGAAACGCAAAATACCTGTCGTTTTGTACTGCCTGTTGAACTGCTTAGATTCCCTTGTATCTCAGTGTATCATTTACTGGTTGCCAATGGATGCCAAGCGCCTTGACTGTGCTTTCAACCGATTTTCAAATTCTTTGCAGATGGATTTCCATTTGTGTTTTTTAAAGAGTTTGCAGTTTGAAACCCCTTTTTTTAATTCTAGTTGTGCTTTTGGGCATTAAAAGAACTAGTTCATCCGCAGTTGGAGTAGTTCCTCTTCGTTGTGCTCCTGTCAAGACATCATCAACGTGAAATCCCCAACGGATCCCAGCAGCGTGTGAATATTTTGTGCGTAGTCATGAGCCAGTTGCCCAGTACCCGACCGCTAAGAACGGTGCGCAGGACGTCCAAAGGGTTTCAGTGGAAAACTGATGGGGCCCCGATTCCAGGGGTTCTTTCTCCACAAGATTCGTTGATAGTTCCGGTGATTCTCGTTGACCCATATTTGGCGAAACATTTTTACAATGTCGCCGGGAAAACATAGCGATGAATCCCAAAAAGAACGCATACATCAAACAAGTTTCGGTTGATGCTTGGTCCAGTATGGTGTTTTGTTTAAGGCGATTCCATCGCGATCTTTAAAAGATCCGTCAAAAAAAACTCTTAGTTTTGTCCCAAAATGGATGATTGTCATGTAAAAAACCCCTCCCTGGTGGTATGGATTTCGTCTGGTGTGAGTTCTCGCGCCCAGACTCTCGTAGTCTTCCAAAATTGATATATTGCTCTCGTAGTTGAGGGTTTCTGGAGTCGACGTTCTACTGCCTCAAACCTTGATCTGCTCCTTGTATATCTGCAAAAGGGTTTTTCCCGGGTCCTTGAACGGAAGTTCGACGATATACCCCCCCCTCGGAATTTTCTCACTTTCAAGTCTTCCTTTTCAGGTGGGAGGACAGTATCGGTGTCCTCCAACCCCGAATCTCTAGAGTGAGGCATTGATATCAATAGAAGAAAGCAGCGTAGTTGTAGCTGCTGGCTTCGATTGGGGGCTGGCGTGATCCCAATCCAAAAATTTTTTATAAGCCATTACATTACCATGGTTGTCAACATCTTCTCACCGATGAAAACTCCATACATAGTCCTTGCCTGATAGAATGTCGATTGGAGATTTGGTGTTAACATGGGGCTGCAAAGGTTTATCGGGCTCTAGCGACGATGAATCGATATTGGCCCTTGTGGGACGCATTTTGCTCAAAACGTGTCTGTAACTACTATCATTTCGACGTGCGTGACTTCATGTGTAGTTCGACACCCCTTGTGGTCTCACCATAGATGGCCCCAAACTGGAATCCGGGAGGATGAACGGGGATCCAATGTGTCAGGGTTTCCCATATGTATGATGTTCTGATCCACTTCCAAAAGTAAAGGCAGGGGTGAGTTCCGGTCGTCGTCTACCCGCTGTGGGTAGAGTTCCCCTTTTTTTCGTCCTTGGCAAAAAACATGGTGTGGCGCGCGACGCTTGCGCTATGCTACCGTTTGTTATCAATGATACTCCATGGGCTGATCATTTCAGAGGGGTATCGGGTTTACCTCCTTGATCTGCGCAGCCTGCAGAATTCATGTGCATGAATGAGTGTGTGATGCCCCACGACAATGTCTACAAGTGGACTTATCCACATTTCCTGACGTGTAAGGCCCCAGACAGTTGAAGCACAAAATTTGCCCTTGACGAATGAGCGTCGTTGCTCAATAGACAAATTTAAATTTAGAACAACTGAATAGAGAGTGTTCAGTTGAACCACATTTGGGGCACCTTGATCAGTGGCTATCAATTTTTGTCGCCCCCCTCGGCTTGTCGTTTGAGTTGTTGTCCTCCATGACCTAGACTCAATCCAAACTCCTCACATCGTGCGTCGAGAAATTTGAACAGCTCTTCTATGGTTTGGGGAATTTTTTTCCCGGCTGATTCCACCCATTTGCGTCTTGACTCCGGGTCTATTTTCGCAAGCAGTAAATATGCTATCCCAAAAGTCCCGTCCTGTTTGAACTCTCCCGTCCCCGTACTATTTTGTAAGCACCGTCCGTCACCTTGCGTAGCATTGTCACGTTATTCTTTTAGCGGGTAACTCCATGAATGCTTCTAGCAAGGCATTCACAACATGACGTGGTCGGTTGTAGCGTTCGTTGAGACCTCCCATGCGTATCATACGCCGCCTCTTTATGGGCAAATGACGTATTTAAAATTGTGCTTCATTTACCAAAAAAGATTTAAATAGAAATTTGCGAGTCCTTTCCCAAAAGCGGTTTGTTGTGAACGGTGTCCTCGAATAAATCCTTAAAGGCTGGTCATTCCTTGTAATCCCAAAAATTTTTATCTGCAGCTTTGGAAATTCTGTGTTCAATGTGGCGCCAAAGTGTCGGCGTGCGTAGCATCGCTTGCCGGAAAAACGCGCGAAGAATTCTTGTTTTGGGTTTTACCAAACGTGAAATAGCGTCTTCGTTTGCAAACTCACTGCGTTCGGCAAACTTAGTTGTTGCTGACCCGGGGGTGCGTGTTGTGCACCCGCTTTAGTCCCAAACAGTTTTTCAGGGCTTTCATGTACTTGCCATCATAAACTTCATTTGTTCGCTGGGTCGACATACCCCTTCCCGGTCGTAGAGGCACATGTTTCCCAACCCGCTCGAACTCTTCCAACGGCGTTGAGCCTGATCCTTTTCTCCACGAAGCGTCGGATTCAGTTGTGGAACGCTCAGCCGTTGAAGCAAGCGCGTAAGGTCGCCTTCAACCTGCCCTTTTTGTAAGGATTTTTGAGGTTCCATGGTGAAATGTAGTTCTCAACAGATCCGGCTCGAAGGACCAATTTTTATGTTAAGGTAAGAAGGCTGGTTCTTTCCCTTTTCCCTTTTTTTTATTGAATTGCAGACCCCCATGCGCGTCTGCTTTCTCTGTTGTCAAACTAAGCCGTAAAATATCATCATGTTGCTAAAATGTTTAAAATAATGTTGCAAAGTATTTTCCTATTTCCAACTGTTAGCAATTAGAGAATGGAAATTATAAGAAGAAGAAAAATTGATTAATTTAAATCGATGCATTTTCAACATACATGTTTAGAAAATTTTCCAAAAAAAGAATTGTATAAAACACATGAAAATGAAATCAAAATTTTTAAAACTACCTAGAAAAAATGTGATGTAGTGACCCATTTAAAAGAAGGACGGCTTAAAAATTCTCGCTTGCGATTGTTTACTTTTATCCCAAAAAATAAAACACTTTCAATGTTGGAAGGCGGTTTGGGGTTTGAAGGCATATGACGCAACCGGGAAATTTTTCTAAGACCCAATTTGCGCGGCAGTAGGAAAGAAACATTTTGACGAAATTATTTAGTGGATATCAGGTTGTTTGTATTGTAAAAGAGCAAATTAGGTACTTTGAAAAGAGCAGCAACTTGTTTCGCTCGCAATCGATAGAAAATTGTTTGGGCTAGTTAGTGCTCTGAGGTTTAATTTCGCCAGGCGTAAGTCCTGCAGAGACAACTCATAGCATGATGATCAAGAACACCGCAGCCGGTCCTCCCTAACCTTCGCGATGAGCTCAGAATTCGCCGATCTTGGAATCACTTCATCATAAAGAGCGGCTGGCTACGGTTTCCCGACCCAATATTAAGAAAGATGAACTGAAACTAGCCGAATTAGTCATACTTGGATTGACTGCTAGCGCTATTTCGGGCTCGTCCCACGAGCTGTAATATCCCTCGATGAATAATGCCACCATCATCTTGCGGGGAATATGCACAACGACTTTACGAAAGTTTGGAAATTCCAACTCGCTGACTGCACTCCGTTGTCACACACGAAGGTCTTCAGTACCCCTAATCTACTCAGGAGACATTCGCGAAATGCCGCTTGCAGTGACGCGATTGTGGCTCTTCTTAAAGGTACCACCACTTCTGTTCACATATCGAATGTCTAAATAGTATTAGAAATACGTTGTAGCACTTGGCTACAATGTTTACTGACCGCTCTTTAGAGAATTAAACTAGACAGTGCTGAATCGGCATATTTGACATAATACATATTGGCATATCTATGTCACCAAGTGAACATAATACATCCGCGGCGACCCTTCACCAGCTGTTATACATATATGTAAACATTTTTACATAAGCTCCTCTGCCGGCGTCACTGGCAGCGCAGCTACATAGCTATACAATTGAATTGTCTGAAACCCAAAAACACTTATTGAGAAATATTCAAAAGAACCAGACGTGTTCAATGAAAGCTCTCAACCAATACATGGCGACCATGACTAATGGATAAGGACCTCGGACTTCGAGTCTGAAGATTGACCACCCTTATCGGGAGCGCGCAGCCGCTTAATGTCCGAATCGGAGAGAGAGAGAGAGAGAGAGAGAGAGAGAGTTGTATGGCTAATCGAGGGGAAGTGAAAAGAAAACGGAATAAAAGAATAGCGTATATAAAATGGCTATTATTCGCAAATCAAATACCACTAACCTGGACAACTGCCATTCAAAAAAAAAAAACCAATAGCTCCCGTTCACTCAGACAATATTGACAATAAGAACCAAATTCACTAAAAACAACACCTCCTCCTCCCAAAGAGCTGCCTAAAAAAACAAAAAGAGTGCCCTAGAAACCTGGACTACAGAAGCCGAGTCAACAAGCGTGAAAGGCAGGCCGCCTTTCACACCTATGAAGAAGCACCACTGATGCAGTGAAAGAAGACACAAACACAGCAGCAGTAATATTAAAATTTTTTAAACATATGTAAACAAAAATTGTAAAATTGCCCAATAGCTGAATAGCCCATAAAGCAATATATAAAAAATAGATTGTATATTGTAAGACAAAGGTCCAAACTTAAAAATTATATATGTCAAAAAATAAATTTTAAAATTAAGCGGAACCTTATCTACTCATTAGCTGTATAGCCGTATAGATATAGGAAGAAATAGGTAGACTAATATAAGTCAAATATCAAACATTTTGTTAATTTTAAAACATATTTTTATAAAAATATAAAAAATGGTGATATTTATAACACACCCACAATGGGGTTAATTGATACAAAAACAGTGAACTCACTGCTAATGTAATTTAAAAAATCGAATCATCAAATATTGATTTAAATTTTACAAATATATTGTTGTTAATAATTGTAATTTTGTGTCGAAAGATCGACAATATGTGAAACAAGTCTCAACTTCAATCCCAGAGTTTGATGGCAACAAGCTTTCACTCCAACAATTTTTGACAGCGTTAAGAATAAATGATAACCCTAAAGGAGATAAAGAATATTTAGCCATTGAAGTTATCAAATTAAAGACAACAGGCACAGTCCTTTATAAAGTCCAAAATGAGACAATACCGGACATAATCACGAATCTCACTGATAACGTTAAAGGAGAATCCTCCGATGTTATTAAAGCCAAATTTTTAAAAACCGTACAGAAAGGAAAATTGGCCAAAAGCTCACTACAGAAGTTGACAATTTACGAAAACTCTTGGTGAATTCATATATTGATGGGGGCCTATCGTCCGAGTATGCTGATAAATTTAGCACCCAAGAAGCCACTTACGCAATGGTTGAAAATTGTGACCATGAAACACTCAAAGCAATTCTTGAGGCATGATTATTATAACAATAATTATAATAATAATAATAATAATAATAATAATCGCAATATTGACCAGAAATATAACTACAATAACAGTTATAGAAGAAACAATACAGGCAATGGTACGGAAATTATAGAGGAAATAACCAAAATGGAGGTTATAACCTTAATAACAACAACAATGTTAGGTTAGCCCAAAACGATTCGGGAAACGCCCAGCCACCTTTAAATACTCAGCAGTGGGAAACATTAAAATTTCACCATCAATCTCAGCCAAAACACATTCGTAACTTTTATAAATGTAACAACGGAAAAGAACTAGTCTTTTAATGGACACAGGGAAGAAATATCCATATTTAAAGAAAACTCAGATGTTTTTCCATACATCCAAACTAATCACATAATCAATATACATACATGAAATAAATCAAGAAGTAATCAAATCAAAAGGACTTACTCCTATCGAAATACAAACTTCTAAATATATAATACATATACATTTCCTATTCCTTGTGATGGAATACTAGGAATCGATTTCATTAGACAATACAACTATCAATGAGATTTCAATCCATCTGAAGACTGGCTAATAATTAGACCAAATAATTTAATGTATCTTATTTAAGTTCCAATAACATGCAGTTTTGGCACCAACTACATAATTCAGCCTGCAAGATCTCAAGTTGTCCGAAAAATTAAACTAATCTCAGTAGAGGACAGTGTATATATTCCGAACCAGAAAAGTCAGCATGATATTTACATACCAAATACCATAACAACATTCCAAAATGCAACAAATACAGATCAAGTAGTCAGTATAAATAACTTTGAATCCGCACCACTTTCAAACTACGATGTAGTTCAAACAAATTTAGAAAAAGAAAAAGAGAAAAAACTTTCAAAAAATTTCCCGCCAAAATTTCATAAACAATTAACAACATTATGCACACAATATATCGATGTATTCGGACTAGAAACCGAATCTATAACTTCGAATAATTTTTATAAACAACAAGTGCTTTAGCTAAGACTGCTCGACTAGGAGATCCCCTGAACCCTGCGAAGAACTGCGATTCCTAAGAATCGCTAACATTCTCAGTTACTTTTATATGTACATATATAGATGGCAATACATACACACACAGACGCACGCACAAGCACACAATCTGCTAACTGTGCATTTTGACTCAGTAACTGAGTTCAGTCTGCAACGTGCCGATAATATGAGATATTTAATGCTTAATATCTTATTTTGTAGACCGTTTTAGAACGTTTTTGATCAAACTTGCAGGGCGTGGTCATGCCATTCATATGTATGTATGCACAAGTCTCTAGTACTTGAAATACGTGTTTACCAATTTGAGGCGAAGGGCGTGGCATCCAACATTTAACAAAAACCCAAATTGCATAATGCTCAAATAACACTAAATGCAAAATTTTTAGACTCCAGCTATAAAGATGATTAGATAAAATTTTATAACTAAATAAAGACATCGGTTTTTAATCGATAACATTAAAACTATGACAGTCATCGATTATTTGAAACAAACTCAATCTATTCGTGCTACACACGAATCTAAAAAATGTATGTTTCTATCTCTCATATGTTCTGAGATCGACGCGTTCAAACATACGGCCAGACAGACAGGGTAAATCGACTCGGCTTCTCTCCTGATCAAGAATATATATATTTTTTGGTCTACCACGCCTCCTCCTGTTACATACATTTTCACAAAATAATTATGCCTTTTTCCCATTTTCAATGGGTTCAGGTATAAAAACTAAGATTGAAGAACCCGACATACATACAAAATTACAGAAACCAATTCCATCAACCAATGAATGACAATATAGTCGAACCATCCATATCTCCTTATAATAGCCCACTTATGTTAATACCATTAAAGTCACTTTCAAAGTCCGAAAAGAAAACAACTAAGAAAACTCTAGTCGAGACCGCTCGACTAGGGTATACCGAACCCTGAATAGAACCGCTATTCGGTGCATTCTCCGTTTCTTTAATAATACATATGTATATGTATGTTCATACAAGCAACACATACACACACACACATACACAGGCGAACGCACACACAAACGCCAGTCGGTGCGTCAGCTGTTCTTTGGCTGCTATTTGCATGCCAATAGTATGGGAAATTAAATGTTTAATAACTTTTTTTCTAGAACAACGTTTTGGGCGTGATCATGTCATCCATATGTATGTGCCAAAGCACAAGTCTCTAGTATTTGATATACGGGAGTTACAAATTTGAGGCGAAAGGGGCGTGGCACCCAAAATTTAACAATGACCGAAATTGCGTAAGGCATAACTCTAAATGCAAAATTTAAAGACTCTAGCTAGAAAGATGAAATAGATAGAAACTTATAGATGAATTTAGATTTTCGTTTTTAATCGATAACAATAAAACGATAACAGTTATCGAATTTCTGAAACAAACTCGATATGCGCGCCCTATACAGGGACCCACAAAAAATTGTAGGTTCTGAGATCGACGAGTTCATACATACGGACAGACGGACAAACAGGCGGACAGTCAGACGGACAGACAGACAGACGGACAGGGCTAAATCGACTCGGCTTAAAAATAAGAAACAAATAGAACATTCATAAAGATAGGCTAAAAATTTGTATTTCATAAACACTTTACTTCTTTTATATATATTACAAGTATGGAAGTAGAATCAGAAACATACAGAGAATAACAACTTAACATGTAATATATATACTACAAGAAATGTTTTTAAAAATATATCAATATTTTCTGATTCGAATAAAAAAATGTATTTAAAATACAAAAAACAAGTTTAAAAAATTCAAGTCTTAAATATTATATATATCATTAAACAGCAAAAAATGTATTATACAAATAACAATGTTAAGAAAATAACATCAGAAAATTTCGTTATTTTCCTAAAGGAGGGAGAGATGTATACATTGACATATCGAATGGTCACTGTTTTCAGTGGTATGCATAAATATTATTACAAATACATTATAACACTTGGCTACAATGTTCACTGAGTGCATCGACATATTACATATCGACATATTTATGTCACCAAGTAAACATTATACTTCCTCTCTGTCGCGGCGACTCTTTTGCCAGCTGATATACATATATGTAAACATTTATACATAAGCAGATCGCTCCTCTGCCGGCGTCACTGGGTATTTAGATAGTGGTATTTTACATAGCTATACAATTTAATTGTCTATAAACCAAACTCAATAAAGAATAATCAAAAGAACCAGATGCGTTCAATGAAAGCTCTCAATCAACCATACACTAACTGTGCAGCGTCTGAACATGCCGGGCCAGTGATAACGCCGAGCAAGCCTATGTGCTGTCCTCCACTCGCCCTGACACCTTGCCGTGGAAGCATCGTGGTCCTCTCGCATCACCCTCTCCTCTGGCCCACTTCGTCCGTCCGATGTCCTAAATTCCTATAAATGCCATTTTCTTCGACGTAGTCGAGAACCTCTCCGGCTCCCGGGCAATTTTCTCTTGCATCCTCCCGATCCACTTCACGCGGTTTCTCCTGCAACTGTCAGTTGGTCTTGAGAGGGCATCGGAAGTTAAGCGAGGTAACTTCCCGCGCCGATACTGGACATCAAATGGAAACCGTTGTAACTCAAGCGGTCATCGGTTCCGTGGGACCCTATATGGAACTCAACGCATTTAACGCCAGATGATCCGTTATCACTTCGAACCTCTATCCTTCCAGATAGCACCGCGTCATCCTGATCGCCCACACGAGTGTCTGGCGGTCCTTCTCTGTCGTCGAATAACTTACCTCAACCCGCAGCAACTTCCGGGTCACCTACGCTATCACCAGCTCCTGCCCGTCCACTGTCTGTGCTAGTACGGCTGTAACACACTACCGATCACTTGGCGTCGCCCCTTCCTTCAGGGGATCCCACAGAAATCCGTGTGTCACTCCCAGTCTTCCCGCATTGCCGATAGAAAAGCACCCGTGCATTGGGACATTCTCGGGCAAAGGGCTGACGCGCGCATCTGTAACATGCGCGACGCGAATTAGAACTTGATTGATCATCCGGGGCCATTATACGAGGAGTCGCCTCGGTTGGATTTATCCCGACGGCACTGAATTGTTAAATTTGAGCTTGCTCGTACGATGTTCCATGCTGAGAACGGAAAAGATTATTCGGCTGAGCCTCTGGTGATTCGGTGCACTTATTACTAACTCTGATCGAGTTCGATTTCGCACGTACTCCTTCCTCTCCAAATTCCCTCCTTTGGTCTGTCATATTCTCGTACTCTGCATCAGTTGAGCAATTGATGTGATGTCGTTCTCAGGGGCTTCGTTTTCATATACCCTCTACAACTGCTGTTCCGCGCTCTAGTCGGCATGACGCATGAACAGCCTGATTTCCACGAGATAATCCTTGAAACCCTCTCCTTTAGGCTACTTGCACGTCCTGATACTGCGGCGGCATGAAAATTCAAGAAATTCTAACAGGAACCATTAGGTATTCCTTAATCCGCTAGACAAGAGCCATCACGCGGCATTGTCTGGTAATAACTCGCTTACTACTCGCGGGAGATGATCGAGCTCGATGCTATAAGTGATGGCTCGCTCCTTTAAAAATCTTACAAAATTCGATTGGGTTTATCTGCCCGTTATAACACATTCTGACCTGTTCGGCAATGCACCTCTGCGGCCAACCCTCGTACTCTACAGGGGTCATGCGGTGTCTCATGCCAGTGCTCGCGTCTTGTCCCTTATCGTCGATCGCGGCCTTGGCTCCTGTCGGATTTCGGGTACCTCAAAGGGACTTTTAAGTCCGATGACGATGCCGGGGTCAGCTCGTACAGATGGATTTTTCTCAGAACCATTAGGTATTCCTTAATCCGCTAGACAAGAGCCATCACGCGGCATTGTCTGGTAATACCTCGCTTACTACTCGCGGGAGATGATCGAGCTCGATGCTATAAGTGATGGCTCGCTCCTTTAAAATCTTTAAAAATTCGATTGGGTTTGTCTGCCCGTTATAACACATTCCTGACCTGTTCGGCGATGCACCTCTGCGGCCAACCCTCGTACTCTACAGGGGTCATGCGGTGTCTCATGCCAGTGCTCGCGTCTTGTCCCTTATCGTCGATCGCGGCCTTGGGCTCCTCTCGGATTTCGGGTACCTCAAAGGGACTTTTAAGTCCGATGACGATGCCGGGTCAGCTCGTACAGATGGATTTTCTCAGAACGAGTTCGGACTCCCGGCATGAATGAAACCCGAAATCGGCACCCCGAGGCTGGGCTCCGGTAATTTGCCGTCCTGCGACTCTAATTCCGCCAACAGGGCCCACACCTCCGCAGATTTCCCACCGCCCTGGATAAACTAACTAAACGCAAGCGTAGTTCCTCCGTGCCTTTCAAACTCTGGGGTATGGACACAGCTTTATTTTATTTATCTTACTTATTATATTTTTAAAGATTTACTTATTTTTTCATTTTATTTCATATTATTTTTTTTTTATTTTATTTTACTTTATTATTATTTAATACCTGAACACATTAAAAATGGAAAAAATGGTGTAATGTTTTTGTGAAATGTGTGTAACAGGCAGAAGGTGTATGCCTGTCCGCCCGTCCGTCTTTTAGTATGTTTGAAAGCGTCGATGTCAGAACCTACTAGAGCTAGAGACTTGAACTTTTTGGAGGTTGTGTATAGCACGTGCAGATCGAATTTGTTTCTAAAAATCGATAACAAATTTTTTATAGTCTAAAAGAACAGATCAATATTTCAAAATATCACCAACCCGTTGGGGGTATTTTATTTGCCGGCCGGACGCCGCCCCCACTACAAGCCCTGTATTGTCAGTGACATTGTTGAACTAAAGAAATTGTATGATTGAAGCATTGAAGGAAAATTAAAAATAGAATTAAAAGAAGCAACTGAAATATAACAAGTAAGAACGTTGCTGTCGGACGCAACCGACAGCGAAATATATTTCACGTCCCAGCAGCACACAGGGGGATCTATCACATTATATTTTTTAAAATTTAACCTTTAATCCCCACTTTCGCCGCTCAAATTAGCTGCAGACTAAAACTTTTCATTGGAGGTGTGAGACAGTTTCAATAGGATCGAACCCTTACCTTAGCAAAAACACGCACCTAAATCGAGAGAATGGCATCTCTCAAAATGAGAGAGGTGGCACCTCTGACATGTGATTTAAGTAGCGAGCGTAGAGGTGTGGGCTGAACCCGGTGCGGTCATATTGATATTTTTGTTATATTTTATTATTTAGTTATTTTGTATTAATAAAATACTCTTTTCAAACATATATATATATAATTTAACAAATCAAAAGACAAGGTCAAAGGTCACAAAGTAATTATTTGGCGCGTTATTGGCCCCAGAAGCTGCAGATTTTGATTTGCCACGCCCCAGTGCTTTGAAAAATAATTTTTGGCATGTGCAAGAGTGGGCGTTCAGGAATATAACTGTAAAATTTGGATGCTTACATTGAAAAATGCGAAAATTACAGGATATTTTTCTGTATGTCACGCCCTTTGGGGCGTAACAATAATTTTTGGGGAATCGATAGAGGAGGCCCCAAAGTAACAAATTCAATTTGAGCTTCTAGCACTAAAACTGTGGGAGATATAATGATATTATTTGCACGCCTGAAGGCGTAGATATATCCGCCATAGCTTTCGGTTGTGGGATGTTAACCAGTATATATACCAAGTCTCAAGTCTCTAGCATCAATAGTGCTCAAAATAGAACGAAACTAGTAAAATCACTATATCTTCAGATCGATTGCCACGCCAGTAGGCGTGGCCTATCTACATTTTTGAGCGATCCTTATTGAATCGTAACAGTAACCCACGTGCCAAATTTGGGCGTTCTAGCTTTAAAACTGTAGAAGATCAGTTCGACCCGTTTGCCACGCCCCCAATGGGCGTAGATATATCCGCCATAGCTTTTTGATTTTGGGATGTCGACATGAGTTTTCAGTTAAAATCTCAACTCTCTAGCTCTTCGAAGTAGTGTTTGTGAGATACGGAAAATGCATTTTCCGATTTGCCACGCCTCTAGTGGGCGACGAAAATCTTGACACTTTATCAGACGAGGGTATACACGAGTATATATTTCAAATTTCAAGTCTCTAGCTTCAATAGCGTGGAAATGGTTTGCGTTCATACGGACAGACGGACAGACGGACGGACAAGCATGACGGACATTGCAAAAACCCTATATACTATATCACTACGTTAAATAGTATAAAAACAATGATAAATAGATTATTGATTAGTGTAAAAAAATCCTTAACAACAAATGTATCCCAAAAAAAGCTAAAAAAAGGGATTTTTTGTGGTTCGCGATAATAGGGGAAATGCACTGTGCAACGAAATCCCGGATGTGAACAGGGCAAATGATCAAAAGGAACAGAGAAATTAAGTTCCCTTTAAACAGAAAGTACAAACCCCAATATTGCCAATTATCAAATTATTTAAAAAAGGCAACCCCGGGGATTTTTCACGATTTAAAGGTGTTGAGAAATGCTCGATTTAAATTCAATCGATTTTTCTTCTTTTTAAAATTTTCCATTTTTCATTGCAAACGGTTGCAAAAAGGGGAAAATCGGAAACATTTTTTTCAAAACATTTTAAAAAAAAGGGAAATTCTTTTTTCCTTTTTTAAAAATTTGGGCCAAAGGGAGAAACCCCAAAGGCGGTCTGCAATTAAATTTAAAAAAAAGTGAAAGGAAAGAACCAGCGTTCTTTTTCCCTAAACATAAAAAGGCCCTTTCGAACCGGAGTTTTATTTTATTACCACATTTCACCATGGAACAACTAAAAATTGGACACAAAAGGGGGAAAGGTTGAAGGCCCCCCGGGCCCCTTCCGGGCTGGGGCGTTCCACAGCTGAATCCGACTATCCCCCCCGGAGACAAGGGATCAGGCCCCAACGCCGCTTGGAACGAGTTTGGGGGGGGTTGGGACAACAGGCCCCCATTGGGGAAGGGTATGTCGACCCAGCGAACGACAATGAAGTTTATGATGGAAAGGGAATAAAGCCCCGGGAGAAACTGTTTGGGCCCAAAGGGGGGAAAACACGACCGGAGTCAGCAAAAACCCAAGCTTGCCGAACGCAGTGGGGTTTGCAAACGAAGACGCTATTTCGTTTGGTACAACAAAAAAAGAATTTTTCCCCTTTGGCAAGCATGTTGCTTTTACGCCGACACTTTGGCGCCACATCGATACACAGAATTGCCAAAGTTGCAAAATAAACCTTTTGATGGCGATTACAAGGAATGGCCAGCCTTTAAATTTTTTGAGGACACCGTTCACAATAAACCGCATTTGGAAAGGATTTTGCAAATTTCATTATTTGAAATCTTTTTTTGGTAAATGAAGCAGCAATTTTAAATTTACGTCATTTGCCCAAAACCAAGGCGGCAAATATGCGGGACCCCAAACAAACGCAAACCACCACGTCATGTTGTGGAATGCCTTGCTAGAAGCATTCATGGAGTTCCCCAGCTCAAAGACAGCAACGTGACAAGCTCCCCAAGGTGACGGACGGTGCTAAAGAAATAGTACGCGGACTGGATGCAGTTGGGCAAACAGGACGGGACTGTTGGATAGCTTTTTTTATTTGCGGAAAAAGACCCAGAGTCAAGACGCAAATGGGTGGAGATAAACCAAAGAAACAATTCTCCTCCCATAGAACAGCTGTTCAAATTTCTCGACGCACGATGTGAGGATTTCGAATTGCCCCCAAGGTCATGGTACGGACAACAACTCAAACGAAAAAGTTTGGGGGGCGACACACACATTGATAGCCCCCGATAAAGGGGCGTGTCCAAATGTGGTTAAACCCGGAAACCTCTATTCAGCTGTTTCAATTTCATAATTTGTCTATTGAGCAACGACGCTCGCTCGTCAAGGGAAAATTTTGTGTTCAACTGTCTAAAGGGCCTGGTCCCCGTCAGCGAAATGTGGATCAAGTCCCCTTGTAGACATTTTCGTGGCCGGCATCACCCCTCATTCATGCGCAAGTGACATCGCTGCAGGCTGCTGCAAAATAAAGGAGGTCAACCCGATCCCGCACCCGGGGCCGATCAAAACGGGAGTATCATTGATAACAAACGGTAGAAGCGCAAGCCCCGCGCGCCACACCATGTGTTTTGTCACAAGGACGAAATAAAGGAACTCTACCCACAGTTTGGGGAGACGTACGTAATGCGCACGGAACTCCTGCCTGCCGTGTACGGATAGTGGATCGAACTACCCATACATATCGGAACGCTGCATTCACGCACTTGGATCCCCGTTCATCCTCCCGGATTCCAGTTTCGGGATTTCATCTATAAAGGCTGAGACCAAGGGGGGTGTCACCCAACTACACATGAAGTCACGCACGTCAGATAACTTTATAAAGTTACAGTACACGTTCGGGAGAAAAATCACGTCACCATTGGAAAGGGGCCAATATCGATTCATCGTCGCTAGAATCTTCGAAAAAATTTCCCCTCTTCAGATCCCATGTTCAACACCAAATCCCCAATCGACATTCTATTAGGCACGGACTATGTATGGAGCATAATCATCGGAGAGAAGATGCTTGAAAAACCAGGGTTTAAATTGGCTATATCAACAATTTTTGGATGGGGATCACTGCCATTGCCGCCAACCCAAGCCAGCAGCTACAACTACGCTGCTTTCTTCATTGATATAAAGCCTCCCCAAAGATTCGGGGAGGGAGGACACCGATACTGTCCTGCCACCTGAAAAGGAAAGGGACTTGAAAGTGGGGAACATTTCCGTGACACGCACACGAGAGATTCCGGGGGGAGGTATATCGTCGAACTTCCGTTCAAGGACCCGGGGACAACCTTTGCAGATACCTAAAAGGGAGCGTATCAAGGTTTAAAACAGTAGAACGTCGACTACTCGAAATCCTCAACTACGAGAGCAAATGTACAATTTATGGAAGACTACGGGGGTCTGGGTTTTAGGCGAAACTCACCCAGACGAAATCCATTCACCAGGGGGGGGTTTTTTTTAATCCCCAAAACCCATTTTTGGGACAAAAAAAAAAAAAAAAAAAAAAAGTTTTTGACGGTTTTTCCAAGAGCGATTTTTTTTTTTTTTTTTCCCTTTTAACTTTTTGGCCCAACACAAAAACTTGTTTTGATGTAGGGTTCTTTTTGGGATTCATCGCTGTTTTCCCCTTTTTAATTGTCAAAATGTTTCGCCAAATTTAAACGAAAAACCGGAACTATCAACGAATCTTGTGGAGAAGGTCCTGTGGAATAAATTGAAGCACTATCAGCTTTCCACTGTAACCTATGGTACATCCCGCACCGTTCTTAGCGGTCGGGGTACTGGAAAAACTGGCTCATCACGCACACAAATATCCACAAGCTGCTAGGATCCTTTTGGGAGGATTTCTACTTTGGGATGAGGGTTTGACAGGAGCACAAACTGAAAAAACAAATTAAACCCGCGAGATGAACTAGTTTTTCCCTAATGAAAAAAAGCACAACTAAATTGGGAAAATGGGTTTAAAACCGCAAACTCATTAAAATCACAAAATGGGAACCCATCTGCAAAGAATTTGGACACATGGGGGTTGAAAGCACAGTCGGTGCTTAAACCCATTGGCAACCAGAAAAGGGATACAGGGGATACAATGTAAATTTCAAGGGTTAACGGGCAGTACAAAACGACAGGTACTTCGACGTTTCTCAGTTTTCGATCCGCTTGGCCTTTTGGGACTTCCCAGTTGTCGTCCAGTTCAAGATTCGTTCCAAGGTTATGGCTACATGATTTGGATTGGGACACTCAGCTTCCATCGAACGGCCAACAATGGAAAAAATATCGAATGGATATCATGGCAATCGAGGAATTCAAGAGGGGTTATGTTGGGTAAAAATCAAAATTATGGAACCCGGGCATTCCCCAGATGAAAAGGGCCTTACTCTGCAGTTGTTTACTGTCGGGGCTAGAAACCCGGATGGCCACAGGGAAAGTGTCACTAATCGCTGCAAAACCCGTGTTGCACCACCCCAAGCAACAATCTCTTCCACCCTCTGGGAAATTTTGTGGGGGGTTTCTGCTGAGTCGACTTGTTGCGTCGATCAAAACGGCCCCGAAAAATGTCAAACATAACTGTTCACGCATGGTTTCGACTCCAACTTTGTCTTGGTGTGGTTATCAAACACACCATCCAAACTAAAGACGTTCGTCGCCAATCGCACATCGGAGATTCTGGGCATCATACCCCGACATATTCATCCCTGTAAAAAACCCAAAGGGAAAAACCCGCAGGTTTCGCTTCCGAGGGATGCTTGCAGGAAACTCCTTAATTTCGATCTTTGGTGGACAGGGGCCCAACTGGCTCGTGATGAAAACTTTAACGTAGCCACCATAATCCCCGCACATTCTTTCTTTTTTTTCAAGATGAGCAATTTCAAGAAGAGGGAAAACAACTACACTGCTAGCTGTGGCAGCCTTTATAACAACAATCTCTTTCATAGACGAATTGGGGGATCGCATTCCCCTTGGACAAAATTGGTACGCATCGTGGCAAAGTTCTACGGTTTGTAAAAACGCAAGCGCTTTAGGGGCACTCATTTGACGAAATAAGCGAAGCTCCGCATTATGGGCCCTTTGCTGTGCTCGGGGCACATTTCGGATAATTGCTGCTCGGGCAAGCAGCCACCGAGGGAAAACCCAAAAATGCGCAAACCCCTTTTACCCATCATTGACGATCTTGGACTCCTGCGGGGGGCGGACGTTTAAGGTTTGGGATTGGCATTCCAACCAAGCCAATAATACTACCGAAGAGTCATCGCATCACCAAACTTATCTTGGAGCTGGGAAAAGAGTCACATCTACAAACCAGGTGTTTCAGCACCTTTTCCTCGACGACAACGCTACTGGATATTTTGGGGCCCGAAACCCCCTTTCGACGGATTAAAACCCACTGTTTAAAAGCTTTCACGGGGACACCACCAACACAACAATTCCGGGGTGATCTACCAGCGGGCAGAGTGACACAAACCTTTCCATTCGAAAACACCGGCCGTGACTACGCCGGACCCATCACCTCTTCCCAAAGGGGCGCAACCCACGCAAAAGGGGAAGGGCTACATAGCAGCGCTGCCTTTCTGAGTCGACTTTTTTGCGTCGATCAAAACCGGGCCCCGAAAAATTTTCAACATAACTGTTCACGCATGGGCGACTCAACTATTGTCTTGGTGTGGTTTTCAAACACACCATCCAAACTAAAGACGTTCGTCGCCAATCGCACATCGGAGATTCGGGCATCATACCTCGACATTTGGCATCATGTAAAAACCAAGGAAAATCCAGCAATTGCCTTTCCCAAAGGGATGCCAAAAAAGGTCTTCCCTTTAAATTTTGATCTTTGGTTGGACCCCAAATGGCTTAAAATTTATGAAAACTTTAACGAACCCCCAAAACCCGCACATTTTTCTTTTTTCCCCGATGAGCAATTTCAAGAAGAGGTAAAGACAACTACCCGCTGGGTGGGCGCTGGCTACAATCTCTTTTTATAGACGGGGAGTCGCATCTCCTCTTGGAAAAAAATTTGGGACGCATCGTGGCATACGTTCTACGGTTTGTAAGACCCCAAGCGCTTCTCAGGCGCACTCACATTTGACGAAATAAGCGAAGCTCGCACATTATGCCTTCGCTGTGCTCAAAGGGCACATTTCGACAGGAGCGTCAATTGCTGCTCGGGGCAAGCAGCCACTGAGGGGAAAGACCAAACTGCGCACCTCCCCACCCATCCTTGACGATCTTGGACTCCTGGGTGTGGGCGGACGTTTTTAACCTTGGGATTGGCATTCTTTTCCAAAACCCCAAAAATACTAGAAGGTCATCGCATCACCAAACTTATCTTGGGGCTGGAACATGAGTCACATCCATCCAGGTGTTTCAGCACCCTTTTTCGTACGACAACCCACTGGATATTTGGCGCCAGAAACCCAAAACGACGGATTAAAACGACTGTTTGAAACTTTCGGGCAGCGACACCACACAGCACAACAATTCATGGCTGATCTCCCGCGGGCAGGTGACACAAAACCCCATTCGAAAACACCGGCTGTGACTACCCGGGGCCCCTCACCTCAATGTCCACAAGGGGGCGCAACCCACGCAAGGAGAAGGGCTACATATGCCTGTTTTATGTTTTGACTCTTCTGCAATTCATTTTGGGAAATTTGCCACTGATCTCAGCACAAACCTTTTTTGGGAAGCACCCTCCTTTATATCACGCCGTGGGGTGTGCTCGCATGTATAGCGATAACGGACGAAACTTTTTCGGCGCTAAGAGAGCGCTAAATGAAATGGAGCAGCTGCTAGTATCACAGAGGGGCCCGTTGTATCCAAACACTGGCCAATGATGGGATCAAGTGGAACTTTTTCCCACCACATGCACCACACTGGGGTGGCAAATGGGAATCTGCTGTGCGCTCAGTCAAATTTCATCTTTAAACCCTGTTCTTGGCAACGCAACTCTGACATTTCGAGCAGATGCACACTTTTTAAAAAATAGAGGGGGGTTAAACCCCGTCCACTGTAACCCAAACCCCCGGGGCACAGACGTATCATATCTATCACCAGCTCACCTTCTTATAGGTCGGCCAAAACTCTGGTTCCGGGGAAAGGGAAAACCCAGCAAACAGATTGGGTTACTGGCAGCAGTCTCAAGCCATGCTGCAACGTTTTTTTGGGAAAAAATGGCACATGGAGTATCTGGCCCACCTTACAACAGCGTCGCAAAAGGGAAAACTAAATTCCAAACAAATTTTTTCTGGAGACATCGTTTTTTATCAAGGGAAAAAAAAACACCACCTTCGGCTTGGGTACTGGCAAGGGGAGCGGAGGCATACCCCGAATCTGACGGATTTTGGGACGTGCAGTCAGACTGAAGACATCCCCTGGAGAGACAACTCGCCCAATTACCAAGATTGCCGCGCTATAATTCCAAAAATGTTTCAGCGTCGGGCGGGATGTTGAGAAATGCATCCCCATTTAAATTCAATCGATTTTTCTTCTTCTTATAATTTGCCATTCTCTGGTTTCTAACAGTTGCGAAATAGGAAAATACTTTGCAACATTATTTCTAAACATGTTAGCAACATGGTGAAATTTCTTATTGCGGCTTAGTTTTTTAAAATTTTACAACAAAAAGAGCAGACGCGCATAAAGGGGCTGCAATTCAAAAAAATAAGTGAAAGGAAAGAACCAGCCTTTTTATTCCCAAACAATAAGAATGGGAAAATCAATTAGAAGAAGCCGACTGTGATAACATGGTGGACGAAGATTAGGGGCCCAGTTTAGATTTCGTGCAGCAAAAAGAAGAAACTGCTTTTTGGGCCGATTCAATCGATCTTGATACAATTTTTTTTTCATTTATAATGGTTAATATATGAGTATTGGAACGTGTTTTAAGTCAAAGGGGCGCAAGATCTTTTACTGAAAAAATCGGAAATAATCGCTATTAATTGAATTGTAATTTAATAATTGGGGTACTACGACAAAAGGGCATTGTCATAAAATAGAACAGTTTAAAAAAATACAAGCACCAAAATTTTAAGGGAAAATTTCATGAAGTCATTAGTATACATGAAAGAAAACCTATGAGATCAACTTTTTGAAGTAATATTTCAAGATAAACTGAATCAAATGCTTTTTTAAAAACTGTAAACATAACATCAGTTTGCATTTAACTTAAAAAACTTTTCATTTACAAAAAAACATTCTAGCAAATTAGTCGAGGTTGACCTATTGAAAAAATAAGATTGAGAGGGTGAAATAATTGATTGACAAAAATGATGCAAAGTTGTTATTATTTTTATAAAATGGGAATTCAGAGTATAATGTTTTTGCTGAAATGTATGTAACAGACCCCATAAAGTATATATATTTTTTGATCAGGTGACAAGCCGAGTTGATATAGCCATGTCCGTCTGTCCGTCCGTCAGTCCGTCCGTCCGTCTGTCCGTATGTATGAACGCGTCGTTCTCAGAACCTATAAGAGCTAGAGACTTGAAATTTTTATGTAGGTTCGTGTATATCACGATTCGATCGAGTTTGTTTCAAATAATCGATAACTATCATCGTTTTAATGTTATCGATTAAAACCGATATCTTCATTTAGTTATAAAACTTTATTTAATTCATCTTAATAGCTAAAATATTCATCTTGCGCAATTTCGGTTTTGTTAAATTTGGGTGCCACGCCCTTCGCCTCAAATTTGTAACTCCCGTATATCAAATACTAGAGACTTGTTCTTTGGCACATACATACATATGGATGACATGATCACGCCCAAAACGTTGTTCTAGAAAAAAGTTATTAAACATTTAATTTCCCATAACATTGGCATGCAAATAGCAGCCAAAGAACAGCTGATGACTTGCGCTTGTGTGTGCGTGCGCCTGTGCGTGTGTGTATATTTTGCTTGTAATGAACGTACATATGCATGTGTATATAAAAGAAACGAAGAATGCTTGGAATAGCGGTTCTTCGCAGGGTTCAGGGTATATCCTAGTCGAGCGGTCTCGACTAGAGTTTTCTTACTTGTTTTTGAATAACTTTGCAACAGCCGATAGTTTCGCAATACCCTATAATTATAAATGTCAAATCTCTTACCTTTTTTATATAGGAGGAATAATTAAAGAGTCTTTTAATAATAATAGCATTAAAATTAGTCGGAGAAGAAATACAATAAGGGTATGAAGCTTAATAGAGATCGACAGATGAATAAGTAGATTAGAAAAATCGGTAAAAATATCTGAGTTAACCAGGTCATTGTACGAATGTACAAAACGAAGGAAATGCGGTAAACACAGAACGCAAAGGTAATACTTATAGCAACGTGAATTTAATATATTAAAATTCAACTTGGCTATGGAATATTTAGACCAGTTAATACTGGAGCCAGACTTTATAAAATTCCTAAATCATATGGACGTAATGTTTCTAAATTGGAAAGCGTCTGAGGAAACTACGGGGGAAAATAATTGTTGCACAATTAACATCAACGGTATCATATAACGTAGACTTATCTGTTGCTGATATCTCCAATGTAGTGTGATGTATATCCTCAGGTAAACATAAAAGGGATGATCTAGAAACATTAATGCATAACTCGTCATTAACAAAAACTAGATCAAGCAATCGATTCAGATGATTTGAAATTAAGTTCATCTGAAACAAAAAAAGGGACCAAATTGAAAAAAAATCAAGTGTAGGAAGAAGGGAACTTCAATTAGGATTATAGATCCAAGAAGTGTTAGGTATATTAAAGTCACCCAACACCAGAAAGAAATCATTACCCTTACATGTCTATAAATTTCCTTAATGCAATTCATATGTTACGCATAAACTTGAACATCAAAAGAGGGGGGAGTATATGAACATGTAATAAAAAGGAGCAAGACTTAAGAATTAGTTTATTGGCAACTTTCTCGACATCATGAGATGAAGAAAAAATTAAATGATTCGGGGAGGATATTCGATTTAACACCTAATAAGACATATCCACCTCTACAGTCAGTCGAACATGTCTGTGAAATCATTAGAGAGAATCTCACTATTATAAACATTCGAGCTTAACCACGATCCAGTTAGGGAGATAATATTAAAACGAACACTTACACTACTAAACAAAATTCTTCTGGGTTTTGAATTCACACTGCGAACGTTTTTGATATATTAAGATGATTTGTGAAAAAGGTGTGCTGTTATTATTTTTTGGCACAATATTGGATGAAGATTGTACTGAGGAACAACTACATGAGGAGGGCAAAATTGGGCGTCGTAACTTGTTGGGGAAGAAAAAGCAGAAACAGCTTCACATGTCGTGTCAGATGAAAGCATGGATAAGAACACTTGCTTTCGGGGAGAAACGACAGATAAAGTAGGAAGGTAAGTTTAGGAAAAAATGGCCAGAGTATTGTTCGTGTTTGGGCAACATATGGAGATAAAGTAGTTGGAATTAGTATGGACTCTGGATATATAATACTGCTGTCCCTGACACACTGCAAAAGGTGTTGCTTAAGAAGATTCAAAATTATATTGACCTATTAATTTATCATCAACATATATTTCACTAGACACCTGTTTTTATATTTTTTTGTTTTTAATTAATTTTTTTAATTAAATTTTTTTAATTAATCTAAAAAGATATACGAGAATAAACCATTTTACACATACAAATTCACAGCAAATACATGCAATTATACAGGTTGAGGCGTGCCTACACATAAATGTTCTCAAAGCTTGTGCGATGCGCACATGTTGTTGTTTTTGCCGCCGCTTTCTCAGCACAGCTGCATGCGTTCGCTTGCGCTCGTGACACCAGCTTCGGCTCGCCTCGGGCGTAGCGATCGCCGCTCATCTGCCAGAGTTCATTAGCCTCTGTGCCCGGCCGCATTGTTGTTTTACCCCTCCTCTCTCCGTACTATATCAATGCTCGCCGTGGCTCGAGCGTGCGTGTGCATTTGAAATGCGGGGGATACGCAAATCTAGGGTGTGGTGGTGTCCGTTTTGTTTGCTTTTCGCTCGTCTTCATGAGCCGCGCTGAGCAGCGAGATTGTTGTTGTTTATGATGGCGCTCTCTCCCATCACAGTAACAACAGACACTGTTGTTGTTTGCTCTGGAGCGGCTCGCTACAGTTACAGCTGACACTGTTGTTCTTTGCGGGAATACTGCTCCAGCTGCGATTGTTGTTGTTTTCGGCGTCATTTCGTGCGTGCGTTTAAATTCTTATTGCTCTTGCGCTGTAGCCGATTTTATGATTTTTTTATTCAAATGTTTCATAATTTAACAACAATTTTATAACGATAATAAAAAATCGGGTGGTAAACAACAACACACATAGCTATGTGTATTCACCCTTTTTTATATAGTGGGCCGCCTCTGCTTGATATGGCTTGAGGTCGGACACATGAGTTGTCCGGCTGTGCTTATCCATCTCCGCTTTGATTCGGTATATGACCGGCGAGATGAAGCTGACCTCCGTATCGTGGAGCCAGTTTTGCCGCAAATACTTCAGCGTCATTAGACAGGTGGGTTCTTTCGCCCACACCATGTCCTCTATTGCTGGCTTCCACTGTCGCCGTCTCAGGTTGTGATGCCCCGCCTGATCCTGAGCCGTCTTTTCCAGATTTCGCCTTACAATCTGCTACACTTCGGCCAATTGGTGGCTCTCTCCGTGGGTGCTTGTGTTGCCTGACCCGTTCCCATAGTCCTGTATCGAACAAAGCCTTAGGCAACCTTGGCTCACGCCCTTGCGTGAGCAAGGCCTGTAGAGGCCGTGACACTGCTTTGACGGCCAGTGTCAACTCTGGTACAGCCTCGTTCCAACAACGTAGATCGCTGCCCGCAAATTGAGAGATCATCATCTTGACACTGCGGTTACCTCTCTCAGTGGGATTCTCTTTAGGCGCGTATGGCGCCGTCAACTGATGATGCACTCCCAGCTCATCCAAGAATTCCTTGAAGGCACGGCTTGTGAATTGGGTGCCATTATCCGTGATGAGCACTTTCGGCACTCTAAATCTGGCCACGATCGCTCCTAAATGACTTTTGAAGTGCCGCTGTTAGCGCTTCTCAACGGCACCATCTCGTCCACTTGGAGAATCTGTCGATGAACACCAACAGCATGGTTCCGTGCTTTGATCTGGGGTAGCGGTCTGAAAAAGTCGGCGCACACCGTCAACCATGGCTCCTCAGGGATCTAGGTCAGCATCTGTCCGGCCGCCTGTAGTTGGCTGGACTTGTAGCGCTGACACAACTCGCAACGCTACACGTATCCTCGCACGTCTCGATACATACCGGGCCAGTAGTATCTTGCTGCCACTGAGCAATTGTTTTCCGGCTTCCCAGGTGGCCGGCGGTGGCCGCATCGTGGTTCTCTTCTCTTTCTTGCGCTGCTAGCTCAGCACGCATAGCTTCCATGCAGCCACATCTTCGTGGCCCGCTTGGTGAGGAATGTGCCTGATATATGCCCGGCCTCTTCTCGGAAGTCTGGTAGCTTATGTGCTTTTTTTGGAGCCCAGTACCAGATCGTCGATCACGCCGGCTGAGCAGCGGAATGCAGAGCGTGCCCCTAGCCCGATCTCCAACTCCAACGCTGCCTCCTCTTTACAACAACTGCCGTCCGCCAACCAGACAAGCCCCCCGTATGGGGCGCAGCACACCTAATCCTCGGCGCTTGCCTGCCAGTTCCTCACTCGAAACTGCTGGTGGCTGCCGTGTCGATCGTAGCCTTACATCGATGCCCCCACACTGCCAGCAAAATTTCAGCACTTTATTGCGGCATTTAATGGTGAAGTGACCCTCTTGGCCACACATACGGCACGCCCTGGCAGGATTCGTGATGTGCGTTCTTGGTCCTGCCACACCAGTTCTTGGGGCCGGCCGTGGACACGCTTCTTCGGCGACCATGCTGCGGTGGTAGGTGGACTCACCTTCACATACAGCGTCGCCCACGGCTATCAATCTGGGCTTGCTCTGCCTGTGTTGTTGCCTCAGCCCTTTTCCTCGGTACTTCTCCAAGTCCTCAAATTCGTCCGCAAGCAGCATCAGTTCCGTCAGGCTCCGGGAAATGGTAAGGCCGAGATAGGCGCGCAGATCCGGCAAGCTGCCATTATATATCAGCTTCATCTCCCGATCCGCCGCATAGCGCAGTGGCCGCATCAGGGTCTGCATCTCCACTATGTAGACCTTGAATGGCTCACCATCATCTGTCTCCGCCACGAGGCCACCTCCTTGATGTTCTCCAGGTAATCCCTGGAAGCTGCTTACGAACGCTTCCCACGACGTCCAGTGTCGGTTATTGACCACGTACCATTTCAGAGCCATGCCTTTGAGCAGCTCTTTCATAGACGAATTGGAGATCGCATCTCCTCTTGGACAAAATTGGTACGCATCGTGGCATACGTTCTACGGTTTGTATGATGCAAGCGCTTCTCAGGCGCACTCACATTTGACGAAATAAGCGAAGCTCGCGACATTATGCCTTCGCTGTGCTCAGGACACATTTCGACAGGAGCGTCAATTGCTGCTCGACAAGCAGCCACTGAGGAATGACCCCAAACTGCGCACACTCTCACCCATCATTGACGATCTTGGACTCCTGCGGTGGGCGGACGTTTACAATTCGGGATTGGCATTCTGTACCAAGCACCCAATCATACTACCGAAGAGTCATCGCATCACCAAACTTATCTTGGAGCTGGAACATGAGTCACATCTACATCCAGGTGTTTCAGCACTCTTTGTCATCGTACGACAACGCTACTGGATATTTGGCGCCAGAAACCTAATACGACGGATTACACACGACTGTTTGAAATGCTTTCGACAGCGACACCACACAGCACAACAATTCATGGCTGATCTACCAGCAGTCAGAGGACACAAGCCTTTCCATTCGAAAACACCGGCTGTGACTACGCCGGACCCATCACACTCAATGTCCACAAGGGACGCAACCCACGCAAGGAGAAGGGCTACATATGCCTGTTTATATGTTTGACTACTTCTGCAATTCTTTTTGGAATTAGCTACTGATCTCAGCACGGAAACCTTTGGCAGCACTGCGTCGCTTTATATCACGCCGTGGCAAATGTGCTCGCATGTATAGCGATAACGGACGAAACTTTGTCGGCGCTAAGAGAGCGCTAAATGAAATGGGAGCAGCTGCTAGTATCACAGAGGCACAACAGCATTGTATCACAAACACTGGCCAATGATGGGATCATGGAACTTTATCCCCCCAAATGCACCACACTGGGGTGGCAAATGGGAATCTGCTGTGCGCTCAGTCAAATTGCATCTTAATCGTGTTCTTGGCAACGCAACTCTGACATTCGAGCAGATGCACACTTTATTGGCACAAATAGAGGCAGTGGTTAACCCCGTCCACTGTACACAACCCCGGACACAGACGTATCATATCTATCACCAGCTCACCTTCTTATAGGTCGGCCATATACTCTGGTTCCGGAAGGAAATCCCAGCAAACAGATTGGGTTACTGGCAGCAGTCTCAAGCCATGCTGCAACGTTTTTGGAAAAAAATGGCACATGGAGTATCTGACTACCTTACAACAGCGTCGCAAATGGAATACTAAATCTCCAAACATTTCTTCTGGAGACATCGTTTTGATCAAGGAAACAAACACACCACCTTCGGCTTGGATACTGGCAAGGGTCATGGAGGCATACCCTGAATCTGACGGATTGGTACGTGCAGTCAGACTGAAGACATCCACTGGAGAGACAACTGCCCAATTACCAAGATTGCCGCGCTACCTAATTCAGAAACCCATGTTTCAGCGTCGGGCGGGATGTTGAGAAATGCATCGATTTAAATTCAATCGATTTTTCTTCTTCTTATAATTTGCCATTCTCTAGTTGCTAACAGTTGCGAAATAGGAAAATACTTTGCAACATTATTTCTAAACATGTTAGCAACATGGTGAAATTCTTATTGCGGCTTAGTTTTAAATTTGACAACAGAGAAGAGCAGACGCGCATAAGGCGGTCTGCAATTCAATAAAAATAAGTGAAAGGAAAGAACCAGCCTTCTTATTCCTAAACAATAAGAATGGAAGATCAATTAGAAGAAGCCGACTGTGATAACATGGTGGACGAAGATTAGGGTCCCAGTTTAGATTTCGTGCAGCAAAGAGAAGAAACTGCTTTTGGACCGATTCAATACGATCTTGATACAATTTTTTATTCATTTATAATGGTTAATATATGAGTATTGGAACGATGTTTTAAGTCAAGGAGCGCAAGATCTTTGACTGAAAATATGCGTTGCAAATAATCGCTATTAATTGAATTGTAATTGAATAATTGGAGTACTACGACAAAAGGTCATTGTCATACACATAGAACAGTTTAAAAACATATGATTGGTCAACACCAAAGTTTGAAGGAATTAATTACATGAAGTCATTAGTATACATGAAGTAAAACCTATGAGATCAACTTTTTGAAGTAATATTTCACGATAAACTGAATCAAATGTTTTTTTAAAATCTGTAAACATAACATCAGTTTGCATTTAACTTAAAAACTTTCATTTACAAGGAAATTACATTCTAGCAAATTAGTCGAGGTTGACCTATTGAAAAATAAGATTGAGAGGGTGAAATAATTGATTGACAAAAATGATGCAAAGTTGTTATTATTTTTATAAAATGGGAATTCAGAGTATAATGTTTTTGCTGAAATGTATGTAACAGACCCCATAAAGTATATATATATTTTTGATCAGGGTGACAAGCCGAGTTGATATAGCCATGTCCGTCTGTCCGTCCGTCAGTCCGTCCGTCCGTCTGTCCGTATGTATGAACGCGTCGTTCTCAGAACCTATAAGAGCTAGAGACTTGAAATTTTTATGTAGGTTCGTGTATATCACGATTCGATCGAGTTTGTTTCAAATAATCGATAACTATCATCGTTTTAATGTTATCGATTAAAAACCGATATCTTCATTTAGTTATAAAACTTTATTTAATTCATCTTAATAGCTAAAATATTCATCTTGCGCAATTTCGGTTTTTGTTAAATTTTGGGTGCCACGCCCCCTTCGCCTCAAATTTGTAACTCCCGTATATCAAATACTAGAGACTTGTTCTTTGGCACATACATACATATGGATGACATGATCACGCCCAAAACGTTGTTCTAGAAAAAAAGTTATTAAACATTTAATTTCCCATAACATTGGCATGCAAATAGCAGCCAAAGAACAGCTGATGACTTGCGCTTGTGTGTGCGTGCGCCTGTGCGTGTGTGTGTATATTTTGCTTGTAATGAACGTACATATGCATGTGTATATAAAAGAAACGAAGAATGCTTGGAATAGCGGTTCTTCGCAGGGTTCAGGTATATCCTAGTCGAGCGGTCTCGACTAGAGTTTTCTTACTTGTTTTTGAATAACTTTGCAACAGCCGATAGTTTCGCAATACCCCTATAATTATAAATGTCAAATCTCTTACCTTTTTTATATAGGAGGAATAATTAAAGAGTCTTTTAATAATAATAGCATTAAAATTAGTCGGAGAAGAAATACAATAAGGGTATGAAGCTTAATAGAGATCGACAGATGAATAAGTAGATTAGAAAAATCGGTAAAAATATCTGAGTTAACCAGGTCATTGTACGAATGTACAAAACGAAGGGAAATGCGGTAAACACAGAACGCAAAGGTAATACTTATAGCAACGTGAATTTAATATATTAAAATTCAACTTGGCTATGGAATATTTAGACCAGTTAATACTGGAGCCAGACTTTATAAAATTCCTAAATCATATGGACGTAATGTTTCTTAAATTGGAAAGCGTCTGAGGAAACTACGGAGGAAAATAATTGTTGCACAATTAACATCAACGGTATCATATAACGTAGACTTATCTGTTGCTGATATCTCCAATGTAGTGTGATGTATATCCTCAGGTAAACATAAAAGGGATGATCTAGAAACATTAATGCATAACTCGTCATTAACAAAAACTAGATCACAATCGATTCAGATGATTTGAAATTAAGTTCATCTGAAACAAAAAAAAGGGACCAAATTGACAAAAATCAATGTAGGAAGAAGGGAACTTCAATTAGGATTATAGATCCAAGAAGTGTTAGGTATATTAAAGTCACCCAACACCAGA
>CAUIUS010000487.1:0-63310 GCA_961210405.1 Drosophila mercatorum | reverse complement strand
TCTATGGGATCCCCCAAAAAAATTTTAGGGCCCCGCCTACTGGGGGCGTGGCAAATCGAATCTAAAGAATAGTGATTTTATAGTTTCGTTATATTTTGAGCACTATTGATGCTAGAGACTTAAGTTGGTATATATACTCGGGTTAACATCCCAAAATAAAAAGCATGGCGGATATATCTACGCCTTCGGGGGGGGCAACTTATCGCTTATATCCCCCATTTTTAGTCTAGAAGCTTCAAATTGAATCTTAAGTTACTGGAGGCCTCCTCTATCGTTTCCCCCAAAAAAATTATTGTTCCCCCCAAAAAGGGGGCGTGAATGAAAAATACCCAATTTTCGCTTTTTTCGAATTAACATCCAAACTTTAGTTATATTCCTGAACGCCCCTCTATACCCCAAAAAATTTTTGTCTACGGCCACTGGGGCGGGAAATCAAAACTGAAACATGTGCAGCTTCTGAGCCAAAAACCCCAAATAATGATTTTTGTGACCTTTGACCTTGTCGATTTGTTAAATTAAATATATGTTTGAAAAAATATTTTATTAATCAAAATAACTAAAAAAGGAAAATATAACAAAAATATCAACATGACCCACCGGGGTTCGAGCCCACCCTCTACGCCCCCAACGAACTTAAATCCATGTTCAAGTTGCCACCTCTCTTTTTGGGGTATCTCCCCAATTTAGGTGCGTATTTTTGCTAAGGTAAGGGTTCGACCCAAATTGAAACTGTCTGGCCACCTCCAATGAAAATTTTTTAGTCTGCAGCTAATTTGACGGCGAAAGGGGGGGATTTGGTTTAAAATTTTTAAAAAAATATTGTGATAGATCCCCCTTTGCTGCTGGGTCGTGAAATAGTATTTCGCTGTCGGTTGCCCCCGACAAACGTTCTTTTGAAACATTTAATTTCCTTTTGCATTGCCATACGAAAAAAGCCCAAGAACGCTGACCCCGACTTGCGCCAAATACCAGTGGGAGCTGTTTACTGGTGTAATACGGTACATTTTATGTACTTTGCTTTTGGGCGATATATGTATGTAAACATATGTGTGAATATGTATGTATGTGCATATATGTATTTATACATATGCAGAATTTGAAAAAAAGAATCGTCAGTTTGAATGGTCGGCTTTTTGGGCCCCAGCGAAAATTCAGGTAATGTGTGTTTTTGGTTCTTGTTTATTTTTTTATCCCCTAAACCCATTGAAAATAAAATCGGGTAAAAAGTTTAAAAAATGTATGTAACAGGCAGAAGGAGGCGTGGCAGCCCCCCAAAAATATATATTCTTGATCGGGAAAGGAGTCGATTTAGCCCTTCCCCGTCGTCTGTCTGTCCGTATGTTTGCACGCGTCGATTTCAGAAGTTTAAAACTGAGACTTCAAATTTTTTTTGGAAGTTATTATTAAAATCTTCAAATTTTGCATTTTGCATTTGGGCCTTCTGCAATTTCGGTTTTTTTAAAATTTTAGATCCACGCCCTTAAATTTCCCCATCGCCACAAATTGCTAAACCCGTATTTCAAGTACTAGAGACTTGTGCTTCGGCCAACACATATGAATGTCTGATGCTCAAAAAATTTTGATAAAAATCGTTGGTCTGAAAAAGGTATTAAACATTTAATGTCTCATATTTTGGGCCTCCTGCAGCAGCACCAAAAAAGCTGATGAGTCATAACACGTTAAACGGGTTGTGCTTGTGCGTGCGTCTGTGTGTTTCTTGTGCGTGCGTCTGTGAGTGTGTATGTTTGCTTGCTACATATGTACATATAAAAGTAAGGGAGAATGTTAGCGGCTCTTAGCAATCGCAGTTCTTCGCAGGGTTCAGGGATCTCTTTGTCAGCGGTCTCGACTAAACTCTTATTTTTACAAATTGAATTTTTTTCCCATGTCCCCATTCATCCTGGACTATTTTGGACAAACTAAAAAGTAACCCAGCGTAGGAAAATTTAGAGCCCGTGGCAAAGATTTCCGTGGGGGTGCGACTGCATGTCCACAAGAGGCCATCAGGGCGTCCGAATAAAACGGCACTCAACCCCACACCCACCAATACCAGCCAGGGGGGTATAGGGTGTGCAATAAGCACCCACCACTCCCCCCCAGTGAATGGCAAGGCGCGCATAAAAATTTGGTTTGAGGCAAAATATGCGAAACAAAAAAGCGTTTACTGGCAACCCAGTAAACTTTTTTGGGGACTCCCCCAAACTGGATGAGCCACATGCAAATCGCAATTAACCGAGCTTAGCGGACGGCAGTGAGGGTCGAGAGGGCGGCTGGAATCGCCCCTCCCCAATGTCATCGCTGGGGCATTTGGCCATACAAAAAATTACTGTAGGCGCCAATTTAAATGCATGAAATGTGCAGATGACCATGCTACGACAGCACTAAACCTAGGCGGCAGCCCCGAAATGCGCTAATTGCTGTGGCGAGCATATTAGCAGCAAAAAGCTGTCCCCTAAAATGCCGGAAACTACAGTCATAAAGGCACAATGGGGTTGAAACAACAGAGGCGAAAGCAGCAAATAAATCGAAAAAAAACATGAAAAATCAAATACTTTTTTATTAAAGACAAACAGCATTAACGAAAACAAAAGCAACACACAAAGATATTAATACTGATATTAATAATAACAATAATAAAACAAGTAAAAAAAATCAGTCGGGGTCTCGACAGGAATACCCTAAACCCCCCTCTACCTAAATTCAATTCATTTTTAATTGTTTGCAAATAGCGCCATCTTGGTTCGATAGAATAGTGCCATCCCTGCTTGATTTATTGAACAGCGATAATTACAAATTTTAGCGCCATCTTTGGAAATACGTACACTAAAACTTCGGGTTTAAAAAGCTTTAGATGTGTATGTGTTATTGTACAAATATAGAAAAACAATTTGTTTTTTCGTTGCTGGTCACGTGGTTAGCCGATTGGGCCCAAAAGTTTTGTTTAATAATTTCTGCGCAATTAATGGATTTGAAATTTTCAGCTTTTTCTTATATTTTTTTGCATTTTTTTCCCAAATTTTTTAAAAAAGTCAACCCATTCATTTACTGGCTTTGAGTGCAACTAACCTCCCAAATTTTAAAAATTGGGGGAAAATTTGGGGCCGGGATCCAAAAATTTTAAAAAAAATCAAAATTAGATAAAATAAATTAAACACAAAAAAAAATTTGGGGGCTTTAGCTATAAAGACGTGGGAATTAATTTTATAACGAACTTCGATAGTGGTTTTTAAACGATACCCTTAAAACTAAAATAGTTATCGACTTTTTTTTAAAAAACTCGATCTTTTCGTGCTATTCACGGACCTACATAAAAAAAATTTTAAGTCTCTAGCTCTTATAGGTTCTGAGAACGACGCGTTCTACATACGGACAACAGACGGACAGACGGACAGGCGGACGGCGGACGGACTTTATGGGGTCTGCCACGCCTCCTTCTGCCTGTTACATACATACGCCTTTCAACAAAACATTATACCCCGATTTCCCTTTTCAATGGGTTCGGGTATAAAAAAAACAAAAACTCATCTGAGGCGCCTGCAGCCCCCACAACCGCCCATGCCCATCCGGTCCCTCGATGTACGACGCATGCGGGATGCACAACGATTCCAAGAAGATCGGCGACGCCATTAAAAAACATATACATTAGTATATATAAAAGCTAATTTAACACTTACTTACCTTCACACAGCTGCCCTTGGGCCTTTGACCAAGGGGGGGTCCATAGATGTCCCCCGTGCGCTCCCCGTGTCAGCGATATCCTCAGATGTCCAGCGACGCCACAAAAACGAAAAAAGTACATATGTATAAAATATGTAGCTGCCCAAAAGACAAAAACTTCCCCGTATTTCGCGCCAACCTGCTACAGAAGGCGCATCCCGATGTCAGCGATGTCCACGGATGTCCCGGGCTGCGAATGACAAGGACTGGAACAGGTGTTTGCACATACCCGCCACCTGTTGCTCCTAACCCAAAATCCCTTTAAAACTGCAAATAAACGAAAAATTGTTAATTGTTAATTGTTAATTGTATATATATATGTTAATTTTGTATTATTTATTACTTATTGTTATATGTTAAGATTTATTTATTGTTCGTATTAAGTTTAAATTTTTTTTGTTTATTCACTTTATTGTTATTGTTATTGGTTAAGAAACCCTACCCCAACGTGGCGCAGCTTAATTGGCGACATGCCAACTTAGCGGCCACGCCAATATCGATAAGATATCGACCAAAGCCTGAATGCCAGCCCGGCACAAGTAAAAAGGCGCCAACAAAAAACCGTTACGCGACTACAAAACCGAAAAGGTAAACCCCCAAAGTCGGTCGGATTTAACATAATCTATACCCAGCCCGAGGCCGGAGGTGGTGTTGCGCGCGCCGCTCCCCCAAAAATTTCAATCGCGCCTGCATTCTACACCGAGACAGACTTATTGAAATAAAATTAAAGTGAATAAAAAAAAAAAATCAATCAATATATATATTTTATATATATACTGGCAAATATACAATGACTGGTTTTGTGATGCATAAAAGAGACAACAACTATATGATGGCAGCCAACTAAAATTTCTAGACTCCATGGAACTGCTACTTGGGATGAGCGACCCACGGGCCCAGAGGAGCCCCCGACAATCAGCCCAGCCGCGTCGGGGCCGCCTGTGGCGGCAGTGTTCTATCTGGGTAGGTTTTTGTCAGGTTTTTTTAAATATTTTTTTTCTTTTTTTTTAGTTGCTGGGCATCTGGAGGACTTCACTGGGCATCTTGCGACCATATCTAGTCCCCCCTTGGTCAGGGCAGGCACCCCCGGGGAGTAGCTGTGAAAAGGAATGTATTTTATTAATGTGTGTTCGTATACAAATGTATATGAATTTCTTGGCGTCGTCGGGATTCGTGGTCATCGTTGGGCGTCTTCATTCATCGTTGACATCCGACGACGCCGGTGCCTATGGTGAGTTTTGGTACTGCCTGGGGCGCTGTATGGCGGCTGCAGCGCAGATTCGGTAAATGTGTTGTTTTTGTGATTTTTACTATTTCGTAGTGATATAGTATATTGGGTTTTTCTGTCCGTCATGCTTGTCCCGTCCGTCGTCCGTATGAACCAAACCATTTCCACGCTTTGAAGCTAGAGACTTAAATTTGAAATATATACTCGTGTATACCCTCGTCTGATAAATGCAAGATTTTTTCCCATACGCCCATTAGGGGTGGCAAATCGGAAAATGCATTTTCCTGTATCTCAAAAAACTACTTCTAGAAGAGCTAGAGAGTTTAATTTTAACTGAACACCGTCGACATCCCAAAATTTAAAAAACTATGGCGGATATATCTACGCCCTTGGGGGGGTGGAAAATCGGGGCAAACTGTATCTTCTACAGTTTAAATGTAGAAAAACCAAATTTGACACGTGGGGTTTCTGTTACGCTTTAAAAGGGTCCCCTTTTTTTGGCCACGCCTACTGGGGCTGGCAAATCGGAATCTGAAATATAGTGATTTTACTAGTTTCGTTATATTTTGAGATATTGATTAGGGCTTGAGACTTGGTATATATACTCGGGTTAACATCCCACAATCGATAAGCTATGGCGGATATATCTACGCCTTCAGGGGCGTGGCAACTAATATCAGCTTATATCTCCCACAGTTTTAGTGCCTCTATCGATGCCCCAAAAATTATTGTTACGCCCCAAAGGGCGTGACATCGAAAAATACCCTGTAATTTTCGCATTTTTCGAATGTAAGCATCCAAACTTTACAGTTATATTCCTGAACGCCCACTCTATGCACATGCCAAAAATTATTTGTCTACGGCGACTGGGGGCGTGGCAAATCAAAACTGAAAAATCTGCAGCTTCTGAGCCAATAACGCGCCACATAATGACTTTGTGTCCTTTGACCTTGTCTTTTGACTTTTTAAATTATATATATATGTTTGAAAAGAATATTTTATTAATACAAAATAACTAAATAAGGAAAATATAACAAAAATATCAACATGACCGCACCGGGTTCGAACCCACACCTCTACGCTCGCCAATCAACTTAAATCACATTTTCAAAGTTGCCACCTCTCTCATTTTGAGAGATGCCATCTCTCTCGATTAAGGTGCGTGTTTTGCTAAGGTAAGGGTTCGATCCTATTGAAACTGTCTGGCCACCTCAATGAAAAGTTTTAGTCTGCAGCTAATTTTGAGCGGCGAAAGTGGGGATTTAAGGTTAAATTTTAAAAAATATAATGTGATAGATGCCCCTGTGTGCTGCTGGGACGTGAAATAGTATTTCGCTGTCGGTTGCGTCCGACAGCAACGTTCTTACTTGTTATATATATTTTTACTAATATATATTTATTTGCAATGTCGCCGCATGTCATCCTGGATTTCTTTGGATGCCCTCATCATCATCGCTGACATCTCCTGGATGGCGTCGGTGATCGTTGGTAGGAATAGTGCCGCCTTGGGCAGCTGTATGGCGGCTGCAGCGCAGCCTCAGGAAAGTGTGTTGTTTTAGTATTTTTATACCCTGAACCCATTGAAATAGGAAATCAGGGTATAATGTTTTTGTTGAAAGGCGTATGTATGTAACAGGCAGAAGGAGGCGTGGCAGACCCCATAAAGTATATATATTCTTGATCAGGATGACAAGCCGAGTTAATATAGAAATGTCCGTTTGTCCGTCCGTCCGTCTGTCCGTCTGTCCGTCCGTCTGTCCGTATGTATGAACGCGTCGTTCTTAGAACCTACAAGAGAGACTTGAAATTTTTTATGTAGGTTCCTGTATAGCACGAAAAGATCGAATTTGTTTCAGAAATTCGATAACTGTTATCGTTTTATTGTTATCGATTAAAAACGAAAATCTAAATTCAGCTATAAAATTCTATCTAATTCATCTTTCTAGCTAGAGTCTTCAAATTTTGCATTTAGTGTTATATAAGCCTTACGCGATTTCGGTTTTTGTTAAATTTTTTGTGCCACGCCCTTCGCCTCAAATTTGTAACTCCCGTATATCAAATACATACGGATTACATGATCACGCCCAACAAGTTTAATCAAAATCGTTCGACTAGAAAAAAAGTTATTAAACATTTAATTTCCATTTGCATTGCCATACGAAAAGAAGCCCAAGAACAGCTGACGCAACGACTTGCGCTTGCATGAATTACCAGTGGGAGCTGTTTACTGGTGTAATACGGTACATGTGTATGTACTTTGCTGCCTTGCGGCGATATATGTATGTAAACATATGTGTGAATATGTATGTATGTGCATATATGTATGTTATACATATATGCAGAACCGCCCGGAAATAAAGAACGTCTGATCAGTTTGAATGGTCGGTTGTTTGGCGGGCCGGCCAGCCTCAGGTAAGTGTAGTGTTTGTGTGGTTCTTGTTTTTTTTTATCCCCTGAACCCATTGAAAATGGGAAATCGGGAATAAATTTTTTTAAAAAATGTATGTAACAGGCAGAAGGAGGCGTGGCAGACCCCAAAAAGTATATATTTTGATCGGGGAGAAGCCGAGTCGATTTAGCCCTGTCCGTCTGTCTGTTCTGTCCGTATGTTTGAACGCCGATTTCAGAAGATATAAGAGCTAGAGACTTTTTTTTTTTTGGAAGTTCGTGTATATCACGATTCGATCGAGTTTGTTTCAAATATTCGATAACTATAATTTTTTTTATGTTATCGATTAAAAACCGATATTTTAATTTAGTTAAAAAATTCTATTTAATTCATCTTTATTATTAGTCTTCAAATTTTGCTTTTTGCTTTGGGGGCCTTCTGCAATTTCGGTTTTTTTTAAATTTTAGATGCCACGCCCCTTAAAATTTTCCCCCCCACCCCAACAAATTGCTAAATCATTTTTCAAGTACTAGAGACTGTGCTTTGGCACATACACACATATGAATTCATGATCACCCAACAAATTTGATCAAAATCGTTGGTCTAAAAAAAAAGGTTTAAAAAATTTTAATGTCTCATTTTTCGGCCTCCTGCAGCAGCCCCAGCAAAGCGATGAGTCATAACGCACAGTTGGGATTGTGTGCTTGTGCGTGCGTCTGTGTGTGTTCTTGTGCGTGCGTCTGTGTGTGTGTGTTTTGTTTTGTTCCCTTCTATGTACATATAGACGCCATTAGATTGTTCCATTTTTCTATTGTTACACGCGCAGCGAGTTTCGGTGGCCGAAGTCTACCATAAAACCCGACTTCCGTCGCACACTTATTCTTTTGTGCCTACCATCGAACCACGCTAAAGGACAGCGTCGCGACGCTGTCCCCGCGCTACAACGGTACTTTTCAAAACCAAAATCCATCAGCCAATCGCATCTCAAATAAAAGGCTGATGCAATCTTCACATTATGATGAAATAATTTTCCCTGCGAAATGCCTCACACACATTATGATGAAATCCCCACCTGCAAAAATCCCTAAAAGTTACGCAGCACTAACTCCCCGCGCCGACAGGGCCACCCCCGGCCATTACACGACCTCGTGCAATACTTCCAGAATGTACTTTGCGATATACGTAAACATTTTATTGACAAACTATAAACCACTACTAAACATTGACAAACGTAGTCTTCAAATTCATTCACTTTTTTTTTTTTTTTTTTTTTTTTTTAACTCCCTTTTTATTTTAACATAATTAAAATATTTTCATTAACTTAACAAATTTTAAACATTATATCTTATGGTCTCCCGCCGTGATCAAACAACTTTTTTTGCACTTGTGCTTACATTTTTTCCACCCCCTTCACGCACCTGTTTGCCAAAGGGTTTGATTCCCCCCCTTTTGGATTTTCTGTCTTTTTCCCAACAGTTTCATTTTCCATATTTTGACTACTGTCTCTTTCAACAGTTTCCTTCCCCCACATTTTGACTATTTTGTCTCTTTCAACAGTTTCATTTTCCATTTTTTTGACTACGGGGTTTCTTTCAACATTTTTCATTTTCCATTTTTTGACTTTGTCTCTTTCAACAGTTTCATTTTCCATATTTTGACTACTGTTTTTTCAACAGTTTCTTTTTTCCATATTTTGACTACTGTCTCTTTCAACAGTTTCTTTTTCCCATATTTTGACTACTGTCTTTTTTCAACAGTTTCTTTTTTCCATATTTTGACTACTGTCTTTTAAACAGTTTCATTTTCCATTTTTTTTGACTACTGTCTTTTTTCAAAAAGTTTTTCTCCACATTTTGACTACTGTCTCTTTTAACAGTTTCATATTCAACTGGTACATAACCTTTCGGATTTTCCGCACATCATCATGAGCATATTTATATTTTCTATTGTTCGTCAATGCCCCAGCAAAATACCTATTCCCTTAATTCAATTATTTGGGCCTTCTAAACTTTGGGTCAAGTTTTGTTTGATCCCTTTTCCCTCATTTTTTAATAATACAAAATCGCCAACTTTGCATTCCACAACTCTTGCTTTGTTTTTATCAAATTGTGCCTTTATATGTTGCTGAAGCCGAAATATTTTGAATTGGTTGAGCTCGTACTGCTGGCAAATCAATTTCATCAGCCATGTCGCAGAGTGGAAGAAACCCCAAGGGGAGCAATTTTTTAATAAATAATTTAAGGGACTTCCCTTTTTGTCACTGACTCACCGTACAGTTTAAGGCCAACTGGATTTCCCCCAAAGGCATTTTTGCCAAGACCTGTTGCTATTTTCCCGACTGCGGTTAATAAATTTCAACCTGCCCATTTGCTCTGCTTGCACCGGTATATAATTCGATCGGATACTGGGGTCGAAAATTACCAAGACTGGCTTCTTGTAAGTATCGAAACAACTCTTTCCTTATTTGCCCCCTGTTCTGGTTCCCAAAAAAACTCGTTCTTCCCGGGAGGTCAACAGATATAGAGGCTTCATAAAACAAGAAAATCCTTGCATAAATTGGGAAAATAAGATGCCACCCCTAAAAAATTGTCTTAAAGCTGGGACCGACGGGAGGAGGGGGAAATTTTCAGTTAACGCGGAAATTTTTTTGGCGGATTTGGACAAATTTTTCACCTGCACTCACTTCGTATCCCAAATATTGTACTGTTAACTTAAGAAAAGAACTTTTTTTTATATTGGAAAATCCTGCACACGTAAGACGGTCAAGAGTAATCTGTAATCTTTCTAAAGCCTCAGTTTTCGTTGAAGCCGTTACCATTACGTCGTCCATATAAACGACCAAAAAACGTAGGGTGCAAGATCCCCAAAGGGCTTGTATCATTGTCCCCGCTAAAAAACTGAAGGCGATTTTTCCCCCAAACGGCATTGTTGGGAATTCATATTGTCCGTCTGGGGACAAACCCTGTACCTTCCCGAGTCTTCACCCATGGGGATCTGATAATATCCACTTGCCATATCAATGTGAAATTTTTTGCCCCATGAAGCCTGGCTATCTGATCTGATAAAAGGGGGAAAAAGGGTATCTATCTGCAACGGTATTACCATTTAATTCTCGGTAATCCACACAAAGCGATGGGAGGCGTTTTTTTTGTTCACCAGCATTATGGGGTTTGCAAAGGGGGTGAGCAACTCGGCTTTTTACTTTGCTTTCCCAAAACCCCCTTTAATTTTTTTTTCGAACCAATTCCCTTTCATTTGGGCCCGACCCTATATGGCCCCCTTTTTGGACAATTTTTTTTGGGTCATTTAGTTTAATTTTCATTTTACCCGAACTAACTCTAGACAAAGGAATCTCATTTATGAAATTTTTTTAATAGTTTTTCAATAAACTTTTATTCATTACAGTCTTCACCAACAAGATCTTTTGTCTAAGTCATAAAATTTATCTTTTAAACTGATTAACAGTTTTTGTTTTAACAAATTTTAAATTTCCCTTTTTAAATTAAGGGCATTAAATCCCGGTGACAATATTTCTCGACCAATAATTATGGGCATTTTTCATATAATTATTGTCTATAACATGAAACAAAATCTCAATTTGATAATTATTAACATTTAGATTGGTTAGTATTTTTACTCCCACAAACGCTGCCATTGCCAATTCCCCCTAACCCCACAACATTATTTAACCTTTTTCCAGCTAGCTTAGTACTTATCTGGTGTTTTTTAAAGAGCACTCTGCGCCCGAGTCAAACGTTGTAGCAAATGTCATTCCTAGAACCATTTTCCTCTAGGCTCAACAACTCCGCACAGTTGCACTCTCTTTTTCAAAATGCGTATCCTTGCTATTGTCCCTTTTGGGTTTTCTACCCTTGTGTTGAAATATGACCACGCTCTCCACACTTGAAACAAAATTACAGATCCAGATTTTTGACGGTGACCTAGTGCGCTGCTGTCATTTTCGGTCCACAACAAAAACGAACGATTTTGCTTCCATTGCTGCACTTAACACCGTCCGGGACTACCCAAAATCATTTTTTTGCCAAAAAGTTTGCCGTAGAGCACCATGCCGACGCATCCCCAGCTAATCTTGCATTGAATTTTGGCAGAACAACCCTTTTTTATTTGTTTTTTTAGAAAACGTTGCTTGAAACGTTTTTACGAGTTCTGTTAAAATTTTTATTTTGCAACAATATTAGAGGGTTTCCATGGCTCCCGCTTCGTTTTTTAGGTGCCGAGCCCGTCCCCTTCTGATATAGACGCGCCATTAGATTGTTCCATTTTTTTTATTGTTACACGCGCAGCGAATTTCGGTGGCCGAAGTCTACCATAGAACTGGGCTTCCGTCGCACACTTATTCTTTTTTGCCTACCATCCCCAACCACGCTCGGGGACAGCGTCCGGGCGCTGTCGCCGCGCTAAAAGGTACTTTTTCAAAACTACAAAATACCATCAGCCAATCGCATCTCAAATAAAGGCTGATGCAATCTTCCCCATTATGATGAAATAATATTCCCCCCGAAATGCCTCACACACATTATGATGGGAAAACACATTCCTGCGAAATGCCCCCAAAGTTACGCAGCATAACCCCGCGCCGACATACATATAAAAGTAACGGGGAATGATAGCGGCTCTTAGCAATCGCAGTTCTTCGCAGGGTTCAGGGGGTTCCCTTTTTCGAGCGGTCTCGACTAGAGCACTCTTACTTGTTACTAATTAGAATTTATTTCCCTGTCGCCGCCCTGTCATCCCGGACTATTTTGGAAAAAACTCAAAAGTAATCCAGCAGTAGGCAAATTTAGAGCCCGTACGATGGCAAATGATGGTCTCCGTTTGGGGGGACTGCATGTCCACATATGAGGCCATCATGGCGTCATTTAATGAAGACGGCACTCAACTCCACACCCACCAACAGCGCAGGGTTTGGGGGTGCATTAAACACATCCACCACTCTACCCCCCGTGAAAAAAGGCGCGCATAAATGAACTTGGCTATGAAGGGAAAATTTTACGAAACATAAAAAAACGTTTCACTGGCAAGCCCGTAAACGTTTTGAGGGTTTAGTTTCAACCCAAACTGGATGGCAGCCACATGGGAAATCCGCAACCAACCGAGTAAGCGGACGGGGGGTGAGGGTCGAGAGGGGAAACCGCCCAAACGACCCCCCCAATCTCATTGCTGCCCGGGGATTTGGCCATACAAAAAAAAAAAGGAAAAGTTGCTGTCGGACGCAACCGACAGCGAAATACTATTTCCCTCCCAGCAGCCCCCAGGGGCCTCTATCACATTATATTTTTTTTTAAAATTTTAAACCTTTAAAACCCCACTTTCTTTTGGGGCAGACTAAAAAAATTTTCATTGGGGGTGGCCAGACAGTTTCAATTTGGATCGAACCCTTACCTTAGCAAAAATACGCACCTAAATTGGGGAGGGGATGGCATCTCTCAAAATGAGGGGAAAAAAAAACTCTGAACATGTGATTTGCCCCTTGGCGAGCGTAGAAGGGGTGGGGTCGAACCCCGGGGCGGTCATGTTGATATTTTTGTTATATTTTCCTTATTTAGTTATTTTGTATTTTAAAAAAATATTCTTTTTAAACAAAATATATATAATTTAACAAGTCAAAAGACAAGGTCAAAGGTCACAAAGTCATTATTTGGCCGGGTTTTTGGCTCAGAAGCTGCAGATGTTTCAGTTTTGATTTGCCACGCCCCCCGTGGCCGTAGACATGTGCATAAAGGGCGTTCAGGAATATAACTGTAAAGTTTGGGTGCTTACACTGAAAAATTACAGGATATTTTTCTGTATGTCACGCCCTTTCGGGGCGTAACAATAATTTTTTTGGGGGAAACGATAGAAGGGCCCCCAGTAACTTAACATCTAATTTTGAAGCTTCTAGCACTAAAACTGAGAGAGATATAAGCCGATATTAGGTGCCAGCCCCTGAGGGCGTAGAAAATATCCCCCTAGCTTTTCGATTGTGGGATGTTAACCCCCAGTATATATACCAAGTCTCAAGCCCCTAGCATCAATGGTGCTCAAAAAATAACGAAACCAGTAAAATCCCCTTTTGCCAAAGCCCCTAGTAGGCGTGGCCATAAAAGGGCGATCCTTATAGGGGGTAACAGTAACCCACGTGCCAAATTTGGGCGTTCTAGCCTTAAAAATGTAGAAGATACAGTTTGACCCGATTTGCCGCGCCCCCAATGGGCGTAATATATCCGGGATAACTTTTTTATTTTTGGGGTGTCGACCGGGTGTTTTAGTTAAAATTTTCCCCAAATCTCTAGCTCTTCAAAAGTAGTGTTTCTGGGATACAGGAAAAAAGCATTTTCCGATTTGCCACGCCCCCAGTGGGCGTATCGGGAAAAAACTTGACACTTTATCAGACGGGGGATACACGAGTATATATTTCAAATTTCAAGCCCTAGCTTCAAAAGGGGTGGAAATGGTTTTCGTTCAACGGACAGACGGACAGACGGACGGACAGATGACGGAAAAGACAAAACCAAAAACTAGTTCACTACGTGAAATAGTATAACAAGTAAGAAAAAATTAGTCGAGACCGCTCGACTAGGGTATACCCCCAGCCCTGCGAAGATCCGCTATTCCCAAACATTCTTCATTTCTTTTATATCACGCCTAAGTACGTTCATTACAAGCAAAAAAAAAAACACACACACACACACAGGCGCAAGCATACACAAGGGGCAAGTCGTTGGGTCAGCAGTTCTTTGGGGTGCTTTGCATGGCAATGTTATAAAAAAAATGTTTAATAACTTTTTTTTTTTTTAGACGAACGATTTTGATTAAACTTGTTTGGGCGTGATCATGTCATCCTTGTATGTATGTGCCAAAGCACAAGTCTCTATTTTTGATATACGGGAGTTACAAATTTGAGACGAAGGGGGCGTCCCCCAAAATTTAAAAAAAACCAAAAATTGGGTAAGGCTCACATAACATTTAAATAAAATTTGAAGACTTTTTCTAGAAAGATGAATTATATAAATTTTATTGCTTAATTTAGATTTTCGTTTTTAATCAAACAATAAAACGAAAAAAGTTATCGAATTTCTGAAAAAACTCGATCTTTTCGTGATATACAGGAACCTACATAAAAAATTTCAAGTCTCTGCTCTTATAGGTTCAAACGACGCTTTTTAACTCGGACAGACGGACAGACGGACAGAGGACAGACGGACGGACAGACGGACGACGGACAGACGGACATGGCTATATCAACTCGGCTTGTCATCCATCAAAATATATATCTTTATGGGGTCTGCCACCCCTCTTCTGCCTGTTACATACATTTCAACAAAAACATTATACCCGATTTCCCATTTTCAATGGGCTGGGGGTATAAAAAAAAAACCTATAACTAATTCGATGCAGGGGTTCCCCCTAAGGCATCCTCACACCAGCGGTCGATCGTCAGCTAACATATAGCAGTGTCACCAACAAAGAATGGTGTTGCCAAAATGGCCAACACCAACAACGAAACCTCGCATCACCGCACCAACAACACAACCCAGAGCAAGAGCTGCATCAGCCTCCATCACAGGTAGATACCATGCCCCAATGGGCATCTAAAAAGGCCATCTCGCAATCAAAGTATAGCAGCCCCAATCCAAACGGCGACAATGGCCAAAAAAGGCAACTCCAGAAACAACGGTGTTGGAGCATCTCAAAAACAACGGATGCGAAGCAACAATTGGAGACCGGGTCAGCAGCCAGCCTGGCTAACCAAACCAGCAGCTGCGTGGAGGCATCCTCTGGCAAGCACTGGCCCCAACTACTGGGCCAGCTCTAGAGTCGTTTCCCCGGGATTAAATTGAACAGGGACATGTTCCAAAATGAACAAAAATGGAGCAACTGTTTAAATTTCATGCAGTTGATCCCCAAAAAAACCAGCAACGCAACATAAACAGCAACAGCACAGCGATCTGAAAAACACAACAGCAAATGAACACAAAATTATAGGAAAATGATAACTCATCCCCAAACCACCAGTACAACGACACCAGCACCACCATCAGCATCGGGCTGACCCAAGCGCAAACAACCCCAAAGAATGGCATCGCATTAAAATGGCCTTCGGGAACGCGTGGGGTCCCAAAAAAAAAATAACTAAATTGGAATTGTTTATGAAAAGGGGGCATACAAATAATGCAAATGCAGACAAAATTCCCAAAATTCCGATATCCCCAAATTCCCGCTATAAGCATATGTGCCAAAACCCCCAGCTCATACATAGTGGAGGGGAGCTACTCTCGCCCGACGCCCAGACATGCTGCTCTCCAAACCATCGAACGCCTTTGTTAAAAGTTCTCCGTTCCCTGCTACATACAAAGCAAACCAAAAGATGTAGTAGTTGTGGCTTCGATATTTACCAACCTCGAGTGGACAAAGACCATTTCCCTACTAACCCCATTCCGCTTCCTACTCTGCGGTGACGGGAACGCTAAGCACTCGTGGGAAACACCACTTCCCAAGAGGCAAAGCTTTTTTGAGCTCAATCCAGTCACACGGGCCCCTACAATGTGCTGGAAACGGGGGGACCACCCAACCCCTACGAAAAGGGAAGCAACCATCGGCTTTGCTTTGCCGTATATGGTAGCATGAATGGCATGCGTCAAAATACGATCCACAACAGAACGATTGGGACCATCTACCCCCGCATAGATCTCCATACTGGCCGTTTCCCAGAGGGCACCAGAGCGAAGGCGGGGCCCACCTCACTAAGGATCCAGAGAATAAGACAAGGAAACCAGGACGCCTTGGGGGGCTAATCCATCTGAACACGGACATAGTATCCAAAGATGCTTGACGATTTTAAAATGTGTTTCTTGGAACATCAAGGGGCGGCCAGACAAAAAAGGGGGCCGCAAACCGACAACCTCCCCGCTGGCGTCACCCGGTACCAGTATTGGACAATGCTACTAAATCCTTCTTGAATGGAAACAACGATGTAAAAAAATCCTGAACGCCACCCGCACCCCGGAGGCAAGGCCCAAATACAGAGGGGCCCCAGAATAGGCTCAAAAAAGCCCTACAGAAACTAAAGGGGAAAATAAAAACATTTTAAGGCATTGCCCCAAAGGCCCTACAGCATAAAAAAATTATGGCGCCAAACCCAAAAAGGTTTAAAGGCACGCCACGCCAAATAATCCTGTACGCCACCAGGTCATATCACCATCTGACCCAGAAACGTACAGATCAAAGGGACTCGAACAACGGCTGAAAAGGCCGAAGGTTTCCCACTCCTTTTGGAGTCAAGATTCGCACCCGCGAACTCAAATCGATGAACTAAGTCAGCTGAAAAGTAGCAAACGCAGCAACAACAACAACTCAACAACACCAACCGCGACCAATTAGCCCAAAAACAATAGAAGAGCTAAAATCTGCCTTACAGCGCTTGAAAAAACCAAGGCTCCTGGGGATGACAAAATCGACAACCGTTGATAAAAATACTGCCAAAAAAAGGGCTACTATACCCCCTTTAATATATAATTCAATGCTCAGAACTGGCCTTTTCCCCCAGAAATGAAACATGCAGTAATAACGCTGATCCTCAAGCCTGGAAATCCTACTGGACCTCAAGTCCTACCGCCCAATCACCCTAATTTTCCCGGACTGGCCAAACTCTTGGAAAAATTGCTCTGACGAGTTTATTTGCAGTTAAAGATTTTGGGTGTGCCATCCCATCAATTTGGATTCAGACGGAACACGGCACCGATCAGCAACGGGCCCAAAATGACCCAATTCATACTGTGTGCCTATAAAAAAAGCAATTCTGCTCGGGAGTATTCATAGATTTTTTAAGCATTTGATAGAGTATGGCATGAAGGCCTATTTCCCAAATTTAAAGCTGCTGCCCTCAATATATAACATCTTGAAAGATACATCAAAGGAAGGACATTTGCTTCGGAAAGACACCACGTCTGGGACGGAAAATCACTGCTGGCGCCCCACAAAAAAGGGTACTGGGACCAATCCTCCACAAAATTTTTTGCATCAGATATGCCTCCCCCCTAACCCAACCAAAAATGACAATCAGAGCCAACAACATATACTTCAAAAGCAAATGCTGCTATAACATTTTGACGACCTGTCAAAAATGCGCCCAAACAATTATATAACAGAAATTAAGGAAACAATGACTACCTGAGCAAATTAAAAAATGGGCAAAGAAATGGGCTATAAACCTTAACACATCAAAGACTACCCCGCCCTGTTCACATTGACAGACGAGCAAGGGAAATAACACCTAAAATCTTTGGCACAATCATAGCACAAAAACCCCACACAATTCGTCATTTTGGGATTGCAAAGTCAATATGAAGCAGCACACTAACCTTTTAAAGGATTTTAAAGCTGGAATGGCTAATCGGACCAACAGCCAACTGGCAAAAAACTGAAAGGCAACGATCATAAAGAAACAATCATGCCAATCTGGCAATACGCACTACCAGCTGGGGCTCCCTGACAGCTGCAACCCATATTATGCGGTAAAAAGTGCGAAAAATAAAATAAATAGAGATCCCCTAGTGCCTCATGGTACACTCGCAATGCCACTCTTGGGGCAAAATGGTCTTAAAACGGTTGGGGAAGTTTTCGAACTGGCAAGCAGTCGCTTCCTCTCATTAAAAACCACCCAACCCAAAGCACGCGGACTGATGTTTGACCCATATGTTCCACGAAGAATGCACCCCCGTATGTGGCTCAACTGCAAAACACATCCGCCCCTTACAGACGGAAAACGCAAAACTGAATGGATCAACAACTAAAAATCTGCCGACATTACTACGCCTCGATGAAAATGTGGGAGAAAGCAATTAAACAAGCCAAACTACGGGCAAAACGTGAACGGCGAGGACCTGAGCATCCAAACAGGCTCAGCCTCATGCAAATGTTCTTCCATAATGGGCCTACACAACTGGAGGACTCTCCAGACCGAGGACATTAGCAATAGCCCAAGGCCAGTCCCCAAGCGTCAAGAAGGCAATTATTCCTGACTATGACGAAAACAGGACAACTCACAGATATCGACATCACAATGGAATAATTCAAATATCGTCATCACTGTCACCTGCTGCGACCACCGACCTAGCAACAGTGCTGGCAACAATAAAATACAAGATTCTACCACCCAACACTGTCACCAGCTGCCCCGAACCAAAAACACTACTTTGGCATGCGGGCCCGCTACTACAACCACCCCCAATCCCCCAAGGGGCGATACTAGACGAAGGCCAAAAAGCCCAGAATTAACCGGGAAATATCTCGGGATGAGGACACGGAGACAAGCAATAAGTCGAGCCATTATACTCACCTGTGATTATATAGAACAAAAAATTCATTAAAATATAAAATTAAGTATACTATACGAACCACTCACCTGAGGTGGCCCATCGTATACAGCCCCCCGGCGGCAAAACCCTAAATGATCACCGAGGCATCGAAATCCAGGATGACATGCGGCGACATGGCAAACAAATATATATTAGTAAAAATATATATAAAAAAATACTCAAACAACGTACTTCTGAGGCTGGTAGCCGCCAAACACCCCCAAAAGCGGCATTATCCACCAATGATCACCGACGCCATCGAAATGTCCAGCGATGATGATGAAGGCACCCAAAAAATTCAGGATGACATGCGGCGACATGGAAAACAAATATATATTGTAAAAATATATATAAAAAAAAATACTCAAACAACGTACTTAACTGAGGCTGTGCTGCGGCCAAAAAACCGCCCAAAGGGGACTTACCCCTGAAATGATCCCGACGCCATCCGGAAATGCCCGGATGATGATGAAGGCATAAAAAATAGCCCAGGATGACATGCGGCGAATGAAAAACAAATATATATTATATAATATATATAAACACACACAAACAACACACTTTGGGGCTGCGCTGAACCCCTAAAGCGCTCAACGGAAAATGCCTTTTCCCCGCCCCCCGGAAATGTCCGGCGATGATGATAAGGGCATCCAAAGAAACCCAGGATGACATGCGGAGACATGGCAAACAAATATATATTATAAAAATATATATAAAAAAATACTCAAACAACGTACTTACCTGAGGCTGTGCTGCAACCCCAAACACCCCCCAAACCCACTTATCCGGAAATATCACCAGCCATCAAAAAATTTCCAAACGATGATGATGGGGGCACCGAAACCCAGGATGACATGCGGCGACATGGCAAACAAATATATATTTATAATATATAAAAAAACTACAAACAACATACTTCCTGAGGCTGCAGCCACCGAAAAACTCCCAAGGGGGCCCTTGACCATTAATTACCGACGCCACCCAGGAAATGTTTGCGATAGGGTGGGGGCACCCAAAGAAATCCGGATGACATGCGGCGACATGAAACAAATATATTTATAAAAATATATATAAAAAAATACTCAAACAACACACTTACCGGGGGTCGCTGCGGCGCAAAAAACCCCGGCGGCAAAAACCCCACCAATGATCACCCCCCATACGATTTTCCAGCATAATGATGAGGCATCCAAAGAAATCTGGATGACATCGCGACGACATAAAAACAAAATATATTAGTAAAAAATATAAAAAACATACTCAAACAACGTATTTACCTGGGGCTGCGCTGCCCCCCCAACCCAAAAATGGCATAATTGAAAAGATCACCGACGCCATTCGGAAATGTCCAACGATGATGATGAGGGCACCCAAAAAAACCCAGGATGACATGGGGCATGGAAACAAATATATATTAAAAAAATATATATAAAAAAAATACACAAACAACATACTTACCTGAGGTGCGCTGCCCCAAAAAACTCCCAAGGGGGCCCCAACAACTGACCTTTAATCACCGGCCATCCGGAAATTTTTAAATGATGATGGGGGGCACCCAAAAAAGAAATCGGATGAATGCGGCGACAGGAAAACAAATTATTAGAAAAAATATATATAAAAAAAATACTCAAACAACGTATTTTGAGGCGGCTGGCCAAACAGCCCCCAAAGCGGCACAAACCCTGAGAAGATCCCACCCATCAAAAAATTGCAGCGAAAAGATGAAGGCATCTAAAATAGCCCGGATGACATGCGGCGACATGGCAAACAAATATATTTAGTAAAAATATAAAAAAAAAATAAAACAACGTACCCTGACGCTATTTAAAAAACCCCAAAGGGGGCCAATCTAAATGATCCCCGACCCACCCAAAAAATGCCCAGCGATGATGATGGGCATCAAAAATATCCGGATGACATGCGGCAATGTAAAACAAATATATATTAAAATAATATAAAAAAAATACAAAACAACAATTGAAGCAACAAGGATAAATTTTTCTTAAAAAAGTACCAAATAAAGTTCCCCGCGAAGGCAACGAATTAAAGAATGACAGCCAATTACAACCCAGACGACTCATGGAGATGCTACTGGGATGAGCGACCCTGCAGAAGGCCCCCGACAATCCCGCAGCAGCGGCAAAAATTTGAACAAAAAAACGGTGAGTTTTCGTGTCTGATGCCCCTGCAGATTCAGATGCCCCAACTCCGTTTTTTAACAAAACGCCGATGAACCAGCATGGCATTGTTGGGGGAATATTCTCCTTGGATAGGAAATTTGGGGGGCCCCCAAAAAGGGCGCCAGGGCCCCAAAAAAGTGGCGTCGGCTCCCGCCGCCGAAAGTCCAAAGAAAGCCAAAAAACAACCCAATACAAGCAGTGCGAGGGGTCCGCACACACATTCACACCCCAAACAAAGCGTGCGGGGCGAAAAACGAAACTCGAAAGTTTCACACCCACGTCACAAACCTCACCCCAACACCAACATTGCTCAGCAGTTTTAAAGAGCGCCCCGGCCAACACAGACAAAATAAACACAACACAAACATTAACACGAACAATATTTACCGCAACGAATGAACCCAAAAGGCCACACACACACACACACACACACACAAAAATAAATTGACTGACTTAACTGATGCTGCAAAAGCTCACAAAACAACTTTTTTTACAAGCAAATACAAATATGTGCGCAAGCGAAAAACCAAATCCCCCGCGAAAGCGCAACCAACACAAACAAACACACTGAGCAGCAACAAATAAAAAAAATCAAAACACAAATGTCTCATTTTCCTTACCAGTGGAAGTGGGGCCTACAAACTTAGACCAAACAGACGAACAACTGACAATCAATCCCCAAAAACAACAACAACAACAGCAGTCAAAAAGGCCCCCAAAAAACAGACACAGCCTGGATTCGCTTTGGGGAATCACATTCGTCGCAAGCTGGACGCAGCACCAATAACAGATTCAAAGTCGATGGCATAATCCCCACAAGCTAAATTAGCAACAACAATATCGGGAGTCCTGAATGGCATCGAAAAATATGACCCCAAGCCTGAACCCAGACCGGCACAAGTAACGAAGGCGCCAACAACCTACGTTACGCGACAACAAAACCGAGAGAAGTTTAAAACCCTAGGAAGGGTCATTTAACATAATCTATACCCAGCGCTCGGGGCCCGGATGTGTTGCGCCGCCTCCTCCCCATTTCAATCGCGAACCTGCTTGTAAAAGACAGACTCTATTGAAATAAATTAAAGGTAAAAAAAAATTTTTTTCTTATTAATTCAAAGGGGAAAATATAAAATATAAAATAAAAATTAAAATGAAGTAAATAAAAAAAAAAAATTTTTTAAAAAAAAAGTGAATAAATATATATTTTTATATATATACTGGCGAACATATACTGGTGACGGGTTTTTTTGTGACGATAAAAGCGCAACAACATTGATGGCCCCAACTATAATTTGAGGGTCCATGAACTGCTACTTGGGATAGGGCCCACTGGCCAGGGGGCCGCAATCAGCCGGCCGCGGCTGAAGCGAACGGGAGAGCGGTGTATCGATCCTCTTTTGATCCAGACGATTCGACCCCCCGTCCTTCGACCGCCCAAATACCGACTAAAAATAGATCAAAGACTAAATAAGAGATAAGGCAGCAGCACTAAACCACACATATCATCAAAACACTCTCTTGACTGACGCTGAAAAACCAAAAGAAAATACAAATACAAACGTAAAGACTGCCATAATGACGAACGCAATTAAGAGCGCCTATACAAATACCAAAAAAAACGTAATGACGAACGCGTCAAATGATCATAATACAGATACAAACACAAAACAACTCAAATACGAGCTGCGCAACCAATGCCAATTATGGCAACAGTAGCATTTTTAAATTCAACTTAAATTTAAATTTAAATACATCTGAAGTAAAAAGGTGGTTTTCTGGGTGCCCCATTGCTCCCCAAAACTGCCACGCAATGGCGCTCCAGCAAATTCAGCTTCATGGCAATCGCCATTGAAGCGTAGTTTGGGCGAAATGGACGAGCCCGGGAAGAAGATTTTTTGCCCCCGACCGCCATTAAACCCCAACCCGATTACCCCAAAGAGGCTGGAGGGGTCCGGGCGGCGAACACGTAAGCTCAGCAGCAGCAGCAACAACAACAAGGGGCCCCCAGAGCGCAGCAGCAACAACAACAACAGCAGCCAGGCAAAACAACAGCAAGAAATTGAGCAGCAAATGGATTGCCAGCCCCCCAGCTGAAGAGCAAACACAGCCGAAAAAGATAACAATAAAGCCATTAAAGTTAGAACTAAAGTGTTTTTTTTTTTCTCCCCCCTGCCGAAAATAGTACCACTGCTGGATAGCTGCAAAACCGGTTAAAATTTCAATTCATCACAAGAACAATGTCAATGAGGGTTTCCGATAGAATGCGATAATAAAAATACGAGGCCATCATGGATATTTTAAATAAAAGGCACCCACTTGCATACACACCAACAGCGCACCCGATTGGGTGTGCATTAAGCACATTCCCCATTTTTCCCCCCTTGAAGGGCAAACGCGGCTAATAGTCTCGAATGAGATTTTACGTTAAAACAAAGAAACTTTTCCCGGCAAGCCTGTGAACGTTCGGGGTGGGTTCAGCCCAAAATGGATGGCAGCCATCCCCGCATCCTGGAGCCCAGAGCTAAGCGGGCAGGCAGGGGGGTCGAGAGGATAGCTAACCCGTGTACCCTTGGGGCTTTTGGCACCAAAAAACTATTGTAGGCGGCAATTTAGATGTATAAATGTCGAAGGCCCCTTCGACCCCCCACTAAATCTGAACAGGCGCCCCAAAAATGCGCTAAATGCGGTGGCGAGCACATTATAGCAAAAGGGCTGTCCTGTCAAAAAAAACGGCCCAAGCTGAAACTTATAAAGCGCTAAGGAGCTAAACGCGAGACGGAAGCAGCGACAGGCGAAAATAAAAAATAAACAAGTAAAAAAACCAGTCGAGACCGCTCGACTGGGGAACCCGAGCCCTGCGAATCCGCTTTTCCCCAAATTCCATTTCTTTTTAAAACACATGCATATGTACGTTCATTACAAGCAAAACATACACACACACACACACACACACAAAAGGCGCCCCAAAACAAAAGCGCAAGTTATCAGCTGTTCTTTCCTCTGTTTCATGGCAATGTTATGGAAATTAAATGTTTAATAACTTTTTTCGGAACGATTTTGATTAAACTTGTTGGGCGTGATCATGTCATCCATATGTATGTATGTGCCAAAGCACAAGTTCAGTATTTGATATCGGGGTTACAAATTTGAGACAAAGGGGGGCGTACCCAAATTTAAAAAAAACCGAAATTGCGAAAAGGCTCACATAACACTTAATGCAAAATTTGGGGACTCTATCTAGAAAATGAATTATATAGAATTTTATTGTTTAATTTAGTTTTTCGTTTTTAATCGTCAAAAAAACGATAAAATTTATCAATTTCTGAAAAAACTCGATTTTTTTCGTGATATACAGGAACCTACATAAAAATTTCAAGTCTCTACTCTTATGGTTCTGAGAACGACGCGTTCATACATACGGACGACGGACGACGGACGACGGACAGACGGACGGACGACGGACGACGGAAACGGACATGGCTATATCAACTCGGCTTGTCACCCTGATCAAAAATTTTAATACTTTTGGGGTCTGCCCTCCTTCTGCCTGTTACAACATTTCAAAAAAAACATTATCCCCTGATTTCCCATTTCAAGGGGCCAGGTATAAAAACAACAAACAAAAAATTTTAAAAATGGCTTTATTGACTTTAAACCCAACAAAATACTCAACAAAAAGAAAACCCAAAAATGTTGCTAATGCTAATAAAAAAATAATAGTACAACTAAAAAAAAAACCCTGCAGCACGGTGCGAGCTAACATATAGCCGATAGTGGTGGCGAAAAAAACCCATAAAAACCCCAGAAAAAGGCACCATCTGGTGCAATGGCCGCCATCAACGCAGCAAACACCGGGGGGCCCGCAACAACGCCTTCCTCGGCGAGGATCGGTCCCCAGCTCTGCTGCGGGTGCTGCTCTAATGGGGCGAAAACGTCTTTAAAACCATATAAAAAGGCCCTCCTTGCCGCTCGAAATGCTGGAAAGGGGCGTGCCCCAGCCAAGCGGCCTCGGGCCCGGGCATCGGCCCGAAAAAACATCCATGAAGAAAGGGCCCGCATCGAGCAATCTGCCAGCAGCAAATTCGCGATGCCTGGAAAGGATAGGGTTCACAAGGGCCCGGGTCCTTGGCATCAGTAACACGCGAATAAACCCAAAACCCGCCGGAGGCATTTTGGGTGGTCCCGCAGCAGCTGAGGACTGCCAACAATGGAGGTCGACCCAGATCCACGAAACGAATCAGCACCGAGCGATCAGATCGAAGGGAGCGAAAATAGTAATGTTCAGCCGTATGGAGGCAAAATGGACCAGCTGTTTAATACTTTTGCAGCTGGCGCCATTGATTTAAAAAACGCCCGATCGCTCGGGGCAGTAGAGTGGCCCTTTTTCGGCCACCTGTTTCTGAAAAAAAATTAAAATTAAAAAAAATGTAAACAAACGGCTCCAAACCCAAAACCCGAGGGTGCACTGCACCGGGAAATCAATCCCAAACCGGGCGCCAACCAAGGGGCGGTGAAGATGCTAAAAAAGTCCCGCGATGAATATGACGGTGTTCAGAAAGATCGGCAAACAGCAAATAAAAAAAAATTTAAAATATATAAAAGTAAGAACACTCTAGTCGGGGTCCCGACTAGGAGATATAAACCCCCTCTACCTGCGTTTTTTTAAAAAACTGCATAATTTGCATTTTTTATAAACCCCGAAAACTAAATTCAATTCATTTTCAATTGTTTAGCCAATAGCGCCATCTATGGTTCGATAGAATAGTGCCATCCCTGTTTCGATTTATTGAACATCTGAATTTTGCAAATCATAGCGCCATCTATTGGAAACATGACACTAAAACTTGGGGCTTTAGAATTCGCTATATGCACACAACTCAATGTGTATGTGCGCATGTGTGCACATGTATAGGAAAACAATTTGCTTTTGCGTTGTGGTCCCTGTTTGGCCGGGCCAAATGTTTTTTTAATAACTTCTGCGCGAATTAATGGGTTTGAATGAAATTTTTAAAATGTTCATCATATTTTATTAGATTTTTTTCCCAATTTTTTAAAAAAATAAACCCATTTTTACGGGTTTAGTGCAACTAACCTCAAATAAATTTTGGGGGAAAAATTGGGGTCGGTAAAAATTTAACAAAAACCAAAAATAATAAAATAAATATAAAACTTACAAAAAAATTGGGAACTCTAGCTATAAAGATGTAAGATATAATTTTTTAACTAACATTCGATAAAATTTTTAATGTGACATTAAAATTAAAATATTATCGACTTTTAACAAACCGATCTTTTCATTCACGGACCTACATAAAAAGTCAAGTTCTAGCTCTTATAGGTTCTGAGAACGAGCGTTCATACATACGGACAACAGACGGACTGACGGACAGACGGACATGGCTATATCAACTCGTCTTGTCTCCTGATAAGAAATTTTATACTTTTTGGGGGCTGCCACGCCTCCTTCGCCTGTTACATACATTTCAAAAAAATTTTACCCTGATTTCACATTTTCAATGGGTTCAGGGGATAAAAAAAAAAAAGCAAAAAATAAATTCAATTGCATCCTTGAGGCTGCACTGTTTATAGGACCTCCACCTGACCAATGGGCACAGACGCTGCCCCAAAAATTTAATGATGCCCCAGTGATGACAGTAAAGTCCTTTGCCCAAAAACATAGAAAATAAATAAATATGAATTAATATATGTACCAAAAAAAACCCAAAAATTTTCCCCGGGTGCGCTAGCGAAACAACCGCCCAAGGCGGGACAAATCTGACCAATGATCAGACCCATTCAGGGAAAAGTCCAACGATGATGATAGGGCATCCAAAGAAATCCAGGATGACACACGGCGACATGGCAAAAAAAATATATTAATAAAATATATACAAAAAAACTAAAAAAAAAAACTTATCAGGCTGCGCTGCAGCCCCAAACAAATTTCGGCGGCATCCCTAAAAAAAAAATATATTAGTAAAAATATACATAAAAATACTAAACAACATACTTACCTCAGGCTGGGGTGCGCCCCAAACAACTGCTCAAGGCGGCACAAATCCACCAAGATCACCGCGCCATCCCGGAAATGTCCCAAAGATGATGATGAGGGCATCCAAAAAAATCCAGGATGACATGCGGCGACATGGGAAACAAAAATATATTAGTAAAAATATATATAAAAACCACACTAGCCGTACTTACCTGAGGGTGGGCCCCGTAAACAGCCGCCTAAAGCGGCACAAATCGTGACCAATGATCACCGACGCCATCCCGGAATGTCCCAAAGATGATGATGAGGGCATCCAAAAAAACCCGGATGACTGGGGCATGGGAAAAAATATATATTAGTAAAAATATATATAAAAAAAATCCAAACAACGTACTTACCTGAAAGGGGGCTGCAGTCGCCCAAAAACTCCCAAAGGGAGCACCAAAAAAAAAAGGCGCCGGCGTCGTCAAGAGATGTCTAACGATGATGATGAAGACGTCCAACATGAAAAAAACCGGCGACGAATAAATTCAAAAATTTGTATATACACTTAATACATACCTTACCTACCCCGGCGGTCCCCCGGGAAACGACTCGATTGGCCCAAAATTCCATCGATCCCCCCAGATGCTGTAAGTCCTCCCGATGCCCAGCAACTAAAAAGAAAGAAAAAAAAAAAATAAATAAAATTTTAAACATAACCTGACAATATACTTACCCGGGATAATCGCCCGCCAACGGCGGCCGAACGCCGATCTGTCCAGGGCGCACCCCCAAACCCCGTGATGTCCAAAATGTTCGGGGGGCTGCAAAAAAAAAGAAGAAGTTCAATTTTTTTAACCAAAACGAGGTTGCGACGGTGCATCCGCATTTGGGTGTGTATGTGTGTGCGCCGAAACTGGCAAGGAGGCCCCAAACACCATGAGAGCCCCCTCCCCACCAAGTCTAAAATAAACAAAACCATCACCGACGGGGCGAAGATGTCCACGTGTCCAGGATGATCGACGATGACATGGAAAAAAAAAACAAAAAAAATTAAAAAAAATAAAAATATATATTTATATATAAATAACTAAATCTACGTACCGAGGCTGCACCCCGCTGTCCCAAATGGAGCAGCATCGACCTATGGTCACCGACGAAGTCGAAGATGTCCACGTGTCCGGATGATCACGATGACATGGAAAATAAATAAAAATAATAAAAATTAATATATATATAAAAAAAAAAAAAAAAAAATATATATATATATATATATATATATATATATATATATATATAAAAAACTAAATCTACATTTGCAGTTGTTGTTCTTCATGTTGTTGTTGTTGATGTTGATGTTGTTGCTGATGCTGCTTTTTTGATGTTGTTGTTGTAGTGCTGCTCTTTTTTGACGCTGCCCAACCCTCATCTGCAGCCTCCCAGCGTATTCCTTTTAAATTTTGGCGTTCTGAATGGGTGTCCTGTCAGAAAATTCACCCTCCTCGGACTCATCCATCTGCCCACTGCGTTTCAATGGCGATTGCCATGAAACTATATTCGAGGGTTTTTAGACAACTGGGCGCAATATTCTTGTTGCTGTTTTACGGGACATTATAGCCATGGACTTTGAATCTGTTATTGCTGCTGCGCGTCCGCTTGCGACGAATGTGTTCGATGCGAAACAGGCTGTGTCTAGTTTTTGGCGGGCCTTTTTTCTTTTGTTGTTGGACATTGATTGTCATTGTTCGTCTTTATGGTCTAAAAGTCTATGTAGTGGCTCTACTTCCACTGGGTTTTTGTGAAGTGAGACATTTGTGTTTGTTTTTTTTATTTGTTGCTGCTCTGTGTGTATTGGCTAGTGCTTGTGCTTGTGCTTGCGCGGGTATTTGCAATTCCCTTTCGCTTGCCTTTGTATTTGCTTGTAACACAAATTTTTTTTGTGACTTTGCGCATCAGTCAAGTCAGTCGAATTTATGTGTGTGTGTATGTGTTTTTTGTTCTTTTCTTTCAGGGGTGTGGGGCGCGCTCTTCGGCTTCATTCGTTGCAGGTAAGTATTGTTCGTGTTAATGTTTGTGTTTGTGTGTATTTGTGTCTGTGCTTGGCAAGTCTCTCTTAAATCTAGCTGAGCGAGCATGTTGGTGTTGGTGTGGTGTTAGTGACTGTGGGGGTGAAACTTTCGAGTTTCGTTCTCGCCCCGCATGCTTTTTTGGCTGCAATGTGTGTGGACTTTCCTCGCACTGCTTGTATTGGTTTTTTAGGCTTTCTTTTTTTTCTTTTGGGCGGGGCGCGCCACTTTTGGGGCCCTTTTTCGGCGGTTTTTTTTTGGGGCCTTTTTTTCTGGCGCCTTCTTGAAACCCCCAATTTGCCCATCCAAAGGAGAATATCTTCCAACAATGCCCGGCTTCATCGGGCCCTTTGTTAAAGCTGGTTGGGGTCTGAATCGTCGGGGCAGTACAGACACGATACCTCACCGTTTTCTGGTTTAATTTCTGCCGCTGCTGCGGGCGGCGGCCCTCTGTCCAGCTGGTGTTTGGTGAGGGGGTGTTTGGTGAGGCCTGTCGGTGGCCTCCGGTTGGATTCGGCGGGGGGATAGCAGGGACAGCGACTCCACCTCCGGCCGAGCCGCGCTTGCGTTGACAAGGGATTGAATCGGGGGCGGGCGAACGATGATCCCGGTCCCAATGATTACTCTTCGTGTTTTTGAGCAACTGGTCTCGGCCTTTAAAGGTGTAATTTTGTTTGTTGTTGGCGCCCTTTGTTCATGGGTTGTGGCGTTCGACCATTCATATTTAAAAGGGGTGACAGCTGTTGTTCGATTGTTTGGTTGGCACTGCCAGGGGGGGGGGGGGGGGATTGGTAGGTGTGGGAAAAAAACAGTGACAAAAACAACAATAAATAAACTTTACTAAAATTTTTTTTTTAATTTATACAAAAATTTTTTTTCTTTTTGCAGCTATTTTAGGACTTTGTGGGGGAAACCCGGGTCTCATGGTCATGGGCCTCCGGCAGCTTCAGGCGCACACATACAATCCCATGCGTAAGTATGCACCTGTCGCAATCCTCAGCTTTGGTTGAAGAAAATTTTTAAACTTCTTCTTTTCTTTGCACCTCCGAACATCTACGGGCATCCTGGGGGTTTTGGGGGTGTGGGCTCTGGAGCAGAGGCGGTTCGGTGGGCGGCAGTGTTCTATAGGTGGTATATTGTGGTTATTTTTTTTTTTTTTTCTTTCTTTTTTTTTGCTGGGCATCGGAGGACTTACTGGAGCATCTTGCGACCATCGTATCGCCCTTGGTAGGGGAGGCACCCCGGGGGTAGCTTTAAAAGGGAAGTGTATGTATTATTAATGTGTGTTCATATACTAATGTATGTGGATTTCATTGGCGTCGTCGGTGTTCTGGTCATCGTTACTTTTTATCATCTTTGACATCTGTTGGACGACGCCGGTCTCTTGTTGAGTTTTTGGGGCAGCCTTGGGCAGGATGGCGGGCCCCGCGCGCCTCAGGTAAGGGGTTGTTTTAGTATTTTTTTTTTATATTTTATTAATATTATTTATTTGCCATGTCACCGTATTTTCCCTGGACTATTTTGGGTGCCTTCATCATCGTTGGGCATTTCCTGGATGGCGTCGGTGTTAAATTGTTTGGTGCCGCCTTGACGGTTTTTGGGGGCCGCAGCGCCCTCAGGAAGTAGTGTTTTTGGGGGTTTTTTTTTAATTTTTAATTTTTTTTGTTTTCCATTACCTAACTACTTTGGGTGCCTTCATCATCATCGTTGAACATTTCCTGGGTGGGGTCGGTGATCTGGTCAGGATTTGTGCCGCCATGGGCAGCTGTTTGGCGGGCAGCGAAACCTCGGTTTTTTTTGTTTGTGTTTATTTGTGTAAAATATTAATTAATTTATTTATTTTCTATGTTATTGGCTATCAATATGGTTTTTGTACATCAGGGCTTTATTGCATCTCTTGGGCATCTTTCCCCTTGGTCAGGGGGATGTCCCTATAAACAGTGCCCTCAAAAAGGGATGCAATTTAATTTATTATTTGCTTTTTTTGTTTATTTTATTTAAGTGTAGAACCTGTACAAACAAAACTTAGTACTATAACAACACATGACTTATATATATATATATATATATATATATATATATATATATATTTCCCCAAAACCCCATCGTATTGTGAGGGAAATAAGATTAATTAGTTAGTTCCCCGCGTTTTTGGGAAAGCCTTGCCGTTTAAGCTTCTAAAAGGGGGGTTTGGGGACAGACCCATTGCAAAACTTCGTGTCGTTCAACCTATCTGAGTATCGGCTTGGTCTGCCTATCTTTTTTCAACAGTAGGTACGGGTTTTATGGGGTGTAGAACCGCGATATACCAGGGGAGTTAGTTATTTGTAAGACTCGGGTCCTCTTCCGGGTTTTCTGGCTTTTGAACATCAAAATTGCAGCTTTTCCCCATTGTTAGGGGGAAAATTGAAGCCTGATGATGGCATTTAAAATTAAAATACAATGTACAGTACCCCTCTTTGCAAAGGGCCCTTTAGCGGGATTGCAAATCTTGTCTATTCCGCATCTAAAAAACAACAGCAGCAGCAACAACAACACAGCCAGGCAACAGCAGCAGCAACGCAACAGCAGCCAGGCAAAGACAACAGCAGCCAGGCAACAGCAGCAACAACAACAACAGCAAAAAGCTGGGAAAAGGACGCCAGCCTGCCCCTCTGAAACGCCAGCAGCCGCCTTAAAAAACAACAACATCAAAACAAAAATAAAGCCAAAATGCCCAAAGGTATTTCTGCCCGTTTGGGAAAAAATGCCCTCTGGACAAACTCCGTAATCCACGTGGCAAATTTGAACCGAGATGGTAAAGATGGTCTCCGTGTGGGGTGGAAGCATGTCCACATATGAGGCCATCATGGCTCCTTGAAAAAGACGGCACTCAACTCCCCCCCCACCAACAGCGCAGAGGGGGTATAGGGTGTGCATTAAGCACATCCACCACTCTACCCCCAGTGTGCCTTTAAAGGGGCGCCTAAATGAACTTGGCTATGAGGCAAAAAAATGTACGAAACATGCGTTTTACTATCAAGCCAGTAAAAGTTTTTTAGGTTGACCAACAAAATGGGTGGCAGCCACGAAATCTGCATTTAACCGAGCTAAGCGGGCAGGCAGTGAGGGGCGAAGGCAGCCAAGCCAAGACCCTCCCCCAAAGTCATCGTGCCAGGCATTTATACAAAAAAAATTTCAGGGGCCAATTTTAAAAGCATGAAATGTGCAGATGACCATGCTACGACAGCTTGCACTAAACCTAGGCAGGCAGCCCCCAAATGCGCAATTGGGGCGACATATTAGCGCTATAAGGGCTGTCCTGCCCAAAATAGGTCCCGGCTCATCGTATAAGGCTGCCAAAAAAGCTGAAACAGATGAGGCAGAAGCGCGGAGGCCCAAAAAAATAACAAAAATAAACATAAACAAGCAATCACAAAGGACTTTTTGTAAACAAGCAACAAAAAAGCATCAATTAGGACATCTAAAGAATGTGGCAAATTCTTACAATAACAACAATAATAATAAAACTAAAAATAATATTAAAATTCACTCCAGCACGGCAAACATCACCCAAACTTTAGTGTGGTGGTGACGATATCAACCACATAACGCCAGTTAGGGGATCACTGGCCAAGCTAATGCGTCATTACCATCATCAACAGCAAAAACAACAGGGGACCAGACCCCCCTACGTGGTACAGTTTGCTGCAAACGCAAAGGCGAAGACGTTTAAACCAAAAGATGGCTCTCTTTGGGCGGACCCGCAACGTTGGCGAAGGCCCAAAACCCGCGCGAGCCCCGACCGAGAGAGACCCCCATCCCGATCAATATGCGCGGGGAAAAACCCCGCATTTAGCTTTATCTATCGTGATGCCCGGCAAAGGGGGCTGGAGCGTCGCCCGATCCCTGTGGCACCAGTAGCAGCAACGCCGAATAGGAGACGCAATCCTGCTGAGGCACCTTTAAAAATACAACAGCAGTTGCGTGATGATGGCCAACATCCCCCATTCCCCCGATGACCAGATGCTGAAGGCTCTCGAGCTGAACGTCACCATGTTCAGCCGTATGGAGGCGAAAATGGACCAGTTGTTCAATTGCCGCAACTGGCTCCATTGTTCCCCCACAACCCTGACTATCTGACGTATGGAGCCGGCGATACCGCAAATACATAACAATCCATAAACTACAGGCAAATAATAAATTCAATTGCATACCTTGAGGGGGCCCCTTTAAATGCGACACCCACCTGACCAACACGACCTCCAAAGATGCCCAAATGCACCCGTGATTACAATAAAGTCTATAATGAACCAAAACATGAAAAAAAAATAAATATGAATTAATATATGTCACAAATAAACACAAACAAAATATTACCCCCAGGTGCGCTCGCCCAAAAAACGCCAAGGGGGCAAAATCACCAATGATCACCGACGCCCTTCGGAAATGTCCAACGATGATGATGAGGGCATCCCAAAAAAATCCAGGAAAACGGCGACATGGCAAACAAATATATATTAATAAAATATATACAAAAAAACTCCCACACTTATCTGAGGCTGCGCTCGCCCCAAAACTGCTCAAAGGGGGCATCACATGGGAAACAAATATATTAGTAAAAAAATCATACAAAATACTCAAACAACATACTTACCTCAGGTGGGTGCGCCCAAACAACGCTCAAGGCGGCACAAATCCCGACCAAGATCACCGACGCCATCCCGGAAATGTCCAACGATGATGATGAGGGCATCAAAGAAATCCAGGATGACATGCGGCGACATAAACAAAAATATATTAGTAAAAATATATAAAAACCCACTAGCAACGTTTACCTGAGGCCGCGCGGTCAAACAGCCCCTAAAAACGGCCAAATCGTGACCAATGATCCCCGCGCCATCCAGGAGATGTCCAGCGATGAAGATGAAGGGATCCAAAATAGTCCAAGATGACATGCGGCCCCCAAACAACTGCCCCAAACGCACATAACACAATGAACCCCGGGGTCGTCAAAAAGTGTCTAACGATGATGATGAAGACGTCCAACGATGACCTCAAAACCGGCGACGCCAAGAAATATATACTTTGTATAGAACACACATTAATAATACATACACTTACATTTAAAAGCTACTTCCCGGGGCCCCGACCAAGGGCATACAATATAAAGATGTCCATCGACGCCCTCCACATGCTCCATAAGTCCTCCAGATGCCCAGTAGCTAAAAGAAGAAGAAAAAAATAATATAAACATAACCCGACAATATACTTACCAGAGTTAGAACGCAGCCGCCCCCCGGGGCCCTGATCTTCCAGAGGGCGCACCTCTAAAGCCCCGTGTGTCCATAGATGTTGGAGGCTGCAAAAAAAAAAGAAGATTAAAAATTTTTTTCAACCAAAGCTGAGGATTGCGACGGTTCATACTTACGCAGTGGATGTGTATGTGTGTGCGCCTAAACGGGCGGAGGCCCATGCACCAAGAGCCCCCGATTAACCCAAATCCCAAAATAGCTGCAAAAAAAAAACAAAATTATTGTATATGTTAATGTAAAAAAAAAATTTTGTTAAGTTTATTTATTGTTGGTAATTAAGTCACTGTTATTGTTATCGTCCACACCTCGCCGATTTCTGGACATCGTCATATTCATCGCTGGACTTTTCTTGATCATCGTCCTTGCCCCCCGGTCTATGCTCCCGGTTTGGGCAGTGAGTTCCCCCTGCAGTGCGCCTCAGTGCGTAAGTTTTTGTTGCCCTTTTTTTACATTATTTTAATTTCTTTCGTTTTCGGTGACCGAATACCAGGCCACTCTACTGCCCCGAGCGATCAGGTGTTGCTGGCGAAGCAAGGCGCCACTGCAAAAAATTTAAAAAGCTGGTCCATTTTCGCCCCCCTCGGAACATTCATGTTCAGCCGAACCTTCAGCATCTGATCGCTCGGTGCTGATTCGTCTTCGTGGATCTGCTGTCGGCCTCCATTGTTGGCAGCCCTTATTGGCTTATTGGCGTCGCTGTTGCTGATGCCAATTGTGGATCCGGCGCTTGTTGACGCCTATCCTTTCCAGTGCATCGCGATTTGCTGCTGGCAGATTGCTCGATGCTGCGCCATTCTTATGGATGTTGCTGTTCGTGGCCGATGCTCTCTGGCCGAGGCTCGCTTGCGCTGGGCTTCGCTCCTTTCCAGCATTTCGAGTTCGGTCGAAGAGGGCCATTTATATGGCTTATAAGACGTTTTCGTCCTATTAGCAGCAGCAGCTGCAGCACGAGCTGGGGACTCGATCCTCGCCGAGGAAGGCTGTTGTTGCTGTTGCCGCTCAGTGTTTGCTGCTTTTGATGGCGGCCATTGTCTTGACCAGATGGTGCCTTTACTGGCTTTTATGGTTGCTCTCGCCACGCACTATACGGCTATATGTTAGCTCATGCTTAGCCGTGCTGCAGTGTAATTTATTTTTGTTGTACTATTATTTTTAATATTAGCATTAGCAACATTTTGTAGATGTCTTTGTTGTTGTAGTATTTGCTGTTGGTTAATGTAAAAAGCCATTTTATTGTTTTTTTCTGTTGTTTTTATTTTGTATTTGCGCCTGTCGCTGCTTCCGTCTCAGCTGCTTTAGCTCCTTAGCGCTTTATAAGATTGCAGCTGGACCGGGCTTCTTTGTAAAACAGGACAGCCCTTATAGCTACTAATGTCTCGCCACCGCATTTAGCGCATTTAGGGGCTCCCTGTCTAGATTTAGTCGGCGGTCGAAGCGTGCTCTTCTGCACACTTCATACATCTAAATTGCCGCCTACAATAGTTTTTCTTGCCCAAATGACTGACAGCGATGGCATCGATCGGCTTAGCTATCCTCTCGACCTCCTGCCTGCCCGCTTAACTCTGTGAGCTCCAGGATGCGGGTATGGCTGCCATCCATTTTGGGCTGCAACTCCACCTCGAACACGTTCACAGGCTTGCCCGTGAAACGTTTCTTTACGTTTTTAACGTAACGTATCTCATTCGAGATCTATTAGCCGCGCCTTAAGCCATTCAGGGGTAGAGTGGTGAATGTGCTTAATGCACACCCTATACCCCTCTGGCTGCGCTGTTGGTGTGTATGCAAGGGGGTTGCCATTTTTTATTTAAAGTTCCATGATGGCCTCGTATGTTTGCATATTATCGCATTCTATACGCAGACCATCATTAGACATTGTTCTTGTGATGAATTTCAACTGCTGGATTGCTTTGCAGCTTATCCAGCAGTGGTATTTGGGCACGGTGTTATTGTTATCTTTTGCGGCTGCTGTTGCTGCTCTTCAGCTGGGCATGGCTGGCAATCCATTTGTGCTCAATTTCTTGCTGTTGTTGCTGCTCTGGCTGCTCTGGCTGCTGTTGTTGTTGTTGTTGATCTGCTGTAGCTGTAGCTGCTGTTGCTGCCGCCTCTGCTTGACTCTCATCTGCAGCCTCTTGGCGTAATAGCTTTCGAATTGTGGCGTTTGGAATGGCGAGTCCGGGCCCAAAAAGATCTTCTTCCCCCGGACTCGTCCTTTTTCGCACATCTACCTTCAATGGCGATTGCCATGAAGCTGTTTGCTGGAAGCTTCCCTTGTGGCAGTTCTGGGGAGCAATGGTGGCACCTAAAAACCACCTTTGTACTTCAGATGTATTTAAATTTAAATTTAAGTTAAATTTAAATTAATGCTACTCGTTGCCATAATTGGCATGCTTGCGCTTACGCTCGTATTTGTAGTTGCTTTTGTGTTTGTATCTGTATTAGTGATCATTGTGAGCGCGTTCGTCATTACGTTTTTTGGTATTTGTATAGGCGCTCTTAATTGCGTTCGTCAGTGTATCGGCAGTCTTTACGTTTGTATTTGTATTTGTCTTTGCGTTTGCAGCGTCAGTCAAGAGAGTGTTTCCTGTATGTATATGTGTGGTTTAGTGCTGCTGCCTTATCTCTCTTATTTAGTCTTTTGATCTATTTGTAGTGGCTGTGTATGTGTGCGCGCTGTCGAAGGACGGGATCGAATCCCTCTGGATCAGACAGGGATGGATACGATACACCGCTCTCCAATGTCTCAGCTTCAGCCGCGGCTGCGCGCTGATTGTCGCAGCTTCCTCTGGCCAGTGGACTCGCTCATCCCAAGTAGAGTTCCAGGAGTCGTCAGAATTATAGTTGGCTGCCATCATATAGTTGTTGTCTGCTTTTATGCGTCACAAAAATACAGTCACCAGTATATTTCGCCAGTATATATATAAAATATATATATATTTATTCACTTTTTTTTTTTTTAAAAAATTGTTTTTTATACTATTTCCGTAGTGATATAGTATATTGGTTTTTTGCAATGTCCGTCATGCTGTCCGTCCGTCTGTCCGTCTGTCAGTCTGTCCGTCTGTCCGTATGAACGCAAACCATTTCCACGCTATTGAAGCTAGAGACTTGAAATTTGAAATATATACTCGTGTATACCCTAGTCTGATAAAGTGTCAAGATTTTCCCGATACGCCCACTAGGGGGGTGGCAAATCGGAAAATTCATTTTCCTGTATCTCAAAAAACTACTTTCAGAAGAGCTAGAGAGTTGAGATTTTAACTGAACACTCATGTCGATATTCCAAAATCAAAAAACTATGGCGGATATATCTACGCCCATTGGGGGCGTGGCAAATCGGGTCAAACGTATCTTCTACGTTTTAAGCTGGAACGCCCAAATTTGGCACGTGGGTTACTTTACGCTCCTATAAGGACGCCAATAGATTATGGCCACGCCTACAAGGGGCGTGGCAAATCGAAACTGGGAAAAATAGTGATTTTACTAGTTTCGTTATATTTTGAAACACTAATTTATGCTAGGGGCTTGAGACTTGGTATATATAACTCGGGTTAACATCCCACAATCGAAAGCTATGGTGGATATATCTACGCCCTCGGGGGCGTGGCACCTAATATCAGCTTATATCTCTCTCAGTTTTAGTGCTAGAAGCTTCAAAAATTTGATGTTAAGTTACTGGGCCTCTTCTATCGATTCCCCAAAATATTGTTACGCCCCGAAAGGGGCGTGACACAAAAATATCCTGTAATTTTTCGAGTGTAAGCATCCAAACTTTACAGTTATATTCCTGAACGCCCACTCTATGCACATGCCAAAATTATTTGCCTACGGCCACTGGGGGGGGTGGCAAATCAAAACTGAAACATCTGCAGTTTTTGGCCAATAACGCGCCAAATAATGACTTTGTGATTTTGACCTTTTTTTGATTTGTTAAATTATATTTTAAGTTTGAAAAGAATTTTTTTTAAATACAAAATAACTAAAAAAGGGAAAATAAAACCAAAATATCAACATGCCCGCCCGGGGTTCAGCCACACTTACGCTCGCCAACAAACTTAAATCACATGTTCAGAGAGAGCCATCTCTCGATTTATCTTTTTTGAAGGCAAGGGTTCGATCCATGAAACTGTCGGGCCCAAACCAATGAAAAGTTTTAGTCTGCAGATAATTTGAGCGGCAAAAGTGGGGTTTTAAAGGAAAATTTTTTAAAAAAATATAATGGATAGATGCCCCGGTCGCTGGGGGGGAAAATAATTTCCCCGTGGTTGCGTCCGACAGCAACGTTCTTACTTTTTTTTTGTATGGCCAAATGCCTGGCAGCAATGACTTTGGGGGAGGGTCGATTGGCTTGGCCTCCCTTCGACCCTCACGCCTGCCCCTTGCTCGGTTTTTGCATTTTGCGGGCTGCCATCCAGTTTGGGTTGAGCTCAACCTAAAAAACGTTTACTGGCTTGCCGGGAAACGTTTTTTTATGTTTCGCCATTTTTTGCCTCATAAAGTTCTTTTATGCGCCCCTTTAAGCCATTCCCTGGGGGTAGAGGGTGGAGGGCTTAAGGGCCCACCCTATACCCTGCGCTGTTGGTGGGTGGGAGGGTCCCTTTTATTCAATGACGCCATGAGGGCCCTCAAGGGGGACAAGCTGTCGACCACAGGGGGCCATCTTTTGCCATCGTACGGGTTCAAATTTGCCTACTGCGGGTTTATTTTGGAGTTTGTCCAGTAGTATTTTTTCGGCAAAGTAGAAATACCATTGGACTTTGGCTTTAGTTTTAGTTTTATTTGTTTTTTTTAATGGCGGCTGTTTTTCCCCAGAGGGGCAGGCTGGGTCCATTTCGCTTTTTTGCTGTTGTTGTTCTGGCTGTTGTTGTTGTTGCTGCGCTGCTGTTGTTGTTGTTGTTGTTGTAGTTGTTGCTGCTGTTGTTGACGCTTTTTTCATCTGCAGCCCCCTGCGAGTCGTTTTATTTTGGGTTCTGAATGGGTAGTCCGTATCAGAAAATTCATCCTCCTGGGACTCATCCATTCCCCACATCGGGTTTTCAATGGCGAGCCATAAAACTTTTTTTGAGGCTGCCATTGGTTGAGTATTTCGTGTGGGGGTGGTCCCACACTGGGGGCCATCTCTGGACTGCAGATATTCTTGTTGTGTTTTAGCTTGTGGCGACATTATAGCCATGGACTTTGAATTGTTATTGCTGCTGGCGTCCAGCTTAAAATGTGACTGGCCATGCGAACCCGGCGTGTCTAGTTTTTGGGGTTTTTGACTGCTTTGTTGTTGTTGTTGGGCATTGATTGCGTTGTTCGTCGTTTGGTCTCAATGTCATGGGGCCCACTTCCACGGGAATGTTGTGAAGTGAGACTTTTGGTTTAATTTTTATTATTTGTTGCGTTGTTTTATTGGGCTTGTGCTAGTGCTTGTGCTTGTGCTTGCGGGGTATTTGAATTGCGTTTGCGTTTTGGCACATATTTGATTTGCTTGAAACACAAGTTGTATTTGTGGAGCTATTGCAGCATCAGTCAAGTCAGTCGAATTTATGTGTTTTTATGTGTTGTTTAGTTCTGCCTTCTTTCAGGGCTGTGCGCCCCTTTTCGGCTTCATTCCCAGGAATTTTTCGGAATGTTTGTGTTTGTGTGTATTTGTGTCTGTGATTGGGGCGCGCTCTTTTTAAATCTAGCTGAGCGAGATGTTGGTGTTGGGTTTTAGTGTTAGTGACGGGGGTGTGAAATTTTGAGTTTCGTTCTCTCGCCCCATGTTTTGTTGGCGTGCGAATGTTTTTAAGCAGGGACTTCGTGATCTGCTTTTTTGGTGTTGTTTAGGCTTTTTTTTGGACTTTCTTTTGGCGGGGGGGAGCAACTGCGCCATTTTTTGGCCCCGGTTTTTTCTGGCCCCGTTATTTCGGCGTCGTTTTTCTGTCCCCTTTTTTGGGGCCCCAATTAGCCTACCCAAGGAGAATATCTCCTCCAACAATGAGCTGGCTTCATCGGCCCGTTCGTTAAAGAACGATGAGTCGTCCCATCTGAATCTGTCAGGACAGAAGAAGATACATCACCTTTTTCTAGGCCATCTGCCGCTGCTGGGCGTTGTCGGCGGCCCCTCTGTCCATGGCTCGCTCACCCCGAGAGCATTCCAGGGAGTCGTCTGGTTCGAAATTGGCGTCATTCTGAATTGTTGCCTTTTTTTTCGGCGAATTTTATTTGACCCTTTTATTTAAAAAAATTTATCCCTTTTGATTGGTTTTTTGTTAATTGATTTGATTTTCCTTATTTAATTTCCCATTTTTAGTAAATAACAAGATTTTTAATAGCTTTAAGTTTTAAATCACTTTATTTTAATTTTCAAGATTTTTTTTTCCCGAACCCTTTAAAAAAGGGGAAATCAGGGTAAATTTTTTTGAAATGTATGAAACAGGCAAAAGGGGAGGGGGGGAACCCCAAAAAGTATATATATTCTTGATCGGATGACGGATTGATATACCCAGTCCGCTGTCCGTCTGTCCGTCTGTCTGTCCGTATGTATGAAGGGTCGTTCTAGAACCTATAAGAGCAGAGACTTAAAATTTTTTTATGGGGTTTCCCTTTATAGCACGAAAAGATCAGTTTGTTAAAAATCGATAACTGTCTTAATTTTAATGTTATCTTTAAAAACGAAATCGATGCTTTTTATAAAAACATATAATTCATTTTTAGAGCAGAGTCTCCAAATTTTTGCACTTTTTAGTGAGCCTTATAAAATTTTCGGTTTTTTTTAAATTTTTTGGATCCACCCCCCCTTCGCCTCAAATTTGTAAGTCCCGTATTTCAAATACTAAAACTTGTGTTTTGGATACACACATATAGATGACATGACCCGCCCAAAAGTTTGATAAAAATCGGGGTAAAAAAAAAGGTATTAAACATTTAATTTCCCATACTTGATGCAAATAGCGGGAAAAGAACAGCTGACGCCCGACTTGCGCGGGGTGCTTGCGCCTTTTATGTGTGTGTGTATGTTTTGCTTGTAATGAACGACGGCATGTGTATAAAAAAGAAACGAAGAACAGGGCAGGTATCCTAGTCGACGGTCAGAGTTTTTTTATTTTTTTCTCGGTTTGAATCGGGGCTGGGGAACGATGATCACAGGCCCGAATGATTATTCTTCGGTTTTTGAGCAACTGGTCTGGGCCTTTAAATGGTGTAATTTTGTTTGTTGTTGGCGCCTTCGTTACATGGGTTGTGGCGTTCGACATTCATAGGTATAATGGCGTGACAGCTGTTGTTTAGTTGTTCGGTTGGGGCCCCATGTGGGGGGGGGGGGTTGGCTGGGGTGACGATAAATAACTGACTTAATTACTCAATAAATAATCTTAACAAAAATTTTTTTTACATTAATATATAAATAATTTTTTTTTTTTTTGCAGCTATTTTGGACGGTGGGGTTTCGGGGCTCTCATGGTGCGGGCCTCCTTCCAGCTAGCTTCAGGCGCACACACATAAAATCCACATGGAAGTATGCACCTGTCGAACCTCATTTTGGTTGAAGAAAATTGTAATCTTCTTTTTTTCTTTGCAGCCTGAACATCTAGGGACATCACGGGGCTTTGGAGGTGCGCCCCTGGGCAGATCGGCGCTTTCATCCGCCGGGGGCGGCAGGACATACGGGGAAGTATATTGTCAGGTTTTTATAATATTATTTATTTTTTTTTTTCTTTTTTTTTAGTTGCTGGGCATCTGGAGGACTTACTGGAGCATCTGGGGGGCATCGAGGGACATCTTGGGGCCATATCGTAGTCCCCCCTTGGCGGGCAGGCACCGCCGGGGTAGCGGTAAAGGAAAATGTATGTATTATTAATGTGTGCATATACTAATGTATATAAATTTCATTGGCGTCCCCGGTTTTTGTTATTTTTTGGACGCTTATATATGTTAGACATCTTTTGGACGACGCCGGCGCTCTTTGGACAGGGCCCTTTGGGCAGTTTTCGACGCAGCGCAGCCTCAGGTAAGAGTTTTTTTAATTTTTTTTTTAACTAATATATTTTTTTCCCATGTCCCCCATGTATCCTTTTTTTTCCCCTCATCATCACTTGACATCCCCGGAGGGGTGGGTGATACCGTTTGTGCCGCTTTGGGGTGTTTGAGGGCTGCAGCGCGCCCAGGTAATACGTTGGTTGGTTTTTTATATATTTTTTTACTAATATATTTTTTTTTGCCTTTCCCAGTCTTGTTTTTTTGGGATGCCCTTCATCATCGTTGAATTTCGGATCGTCGACAGGGTCGGTTTTCCCCCTTTGGGGGTTTTCGGTGCAGCGGCCTGGGTAAGTATTTGTTTGGTATTTTTTTTGTATATTTTTAATATATATTTTTTTTGGGGGATCCCCTTGAGAGTTTTTTGGCTGAAGTTTTAGAAAATGTGGTTTTTTAGTATTTTTGATATATTTTATTAATATATTTTGTTTGCCATGCCCCGTTTTCATCCGGGATTTCACCCCTCTATCATTTGGACTTTTCCCGAATGGCGTCGGTGATCATTGGTCGGTTTTGTCCCGGGCGGGGCAGCGCAGCCTCAATATTTTTTTGTTTTTAGGTAATATATTAATTCATATTTATTTTTTTTCATGTTTTGGCTTTTAAGGACTTTACGTACATCACTAGGTGCTCTTTGGGGCACTTTGGGGCGCGCTGGCCCCATTGGTGGGGGGTGTCGAAAAAACAGTGAGCCTCGGTATGCAATTGAATTTATTTTTTGCTTTTTTTTTTTATACCCTGAACCCATTAAAAATGAAATCAGGGTATAATTTTTTTGTTGAAATGTTTTAACAGGCAGAAGGAGGCGGGCAGCCCCCATAAAGTATATATTTTGATCGGGGAGAAAAGACGAGTTGAAAAGCCAGTCCCGTGTCACCCCGTCGTCTGTCCCCGGAGAACGCGTCGTTCTGAACTTAAAGAGCAGAACGATTTTTTAGGGTCCGGAAACAGAAAAATCGAGTTTGTTAAAAAAGCGATAACTATTTTAGTTTTAATGTTATCGATTAAAAAATTATGAATGTTCGTTAAAAAAATTATATCTCCACGTTTTTTTAGCTAGAGCCCCCAATTTTTTTTTGTAATTTTTAATTTATTTTATCTAATTTTGGTTTTTTTAAATTTTAAAAGGGCCCCAAATTTAAATATTTAAATTGAGGTTATTATCAAACCGAAAATGAAGGGTTTTTAAATTTTTAAAAATTGAAAAAATGTAATAAAATATGATGAACATGCTAAAAAATTTATTCAAACCCTTAATTTCGCGCAGAAGTTATTAAAAAAACATTTGGCCAATCGGCTAACCAGGGCCCAGCAACGCAAAACAAATTGTTTTCCATATGGCACACATACACATACACATTGAGTTGCGATCTAGCAAATTCCAAACCCCCAAGTTTTAGTTTTCGTGGTTTATACGAAATGCTAATTATCGTTTTTTTTAAAAAACGCGATGCGCGGGGTTTAGGTTTTCCCCCAATGGGACCCCGACTAGATTTTTTTTACTTTTTTTTGTTTATTTTTTTTATGTAGAATTTACCAAACAAATTTAGTACGTAACAACACATGACTTATATATAAAAGGGGCCCAAAACCCTCAGTCGTATTGTGAGGAACTGAAGTTTAAATTAGTTATAGGTTTAAGGTTTTCCCCAGCGTTTTGGAAAGCATTGCCGTTTAAGCTTCTTGGGGGCGGGAGGGACAGACCCCGCAAGTAGGCTTCGGTGTCGTTCAACCTATCTGAGTATCGGTTGTATGTTCATTTTCCTTCCAGAACAGCTTGAGGTCCGGGAGGAACCCGCATACCAGGGGGTTAGTTATTTGTCGAAGACCTTTGAGACTTACCCTACTTTTCGTTTTTTGGGGGAAAGGGGGTTTAATGTTTTTAGCGGATTGTTTTTCATATTCCCCCGCTTGCAATCAGTAGCTACAAGATATCTATAGTCCTGTACTTGCTTCATCGTGACTGTTGGAGTTGTAGATGACTGCAACACTCAGCATATAATGACAGCTTTCGGGGGAGCGTCCATATGTTAAAGGGACGGCCTGGGTATGTCTCCCAAAGGGAAAACAGTAGCGGACCAAGAACACTGCCCTGCGGCACTCCTGCTCTAAGGAGTGGACGATATTTATCATTTACCTTTATTTTAACTGTATCATTTACCTTTAACCAATCTTGAACTTGCTCCACTGTGCCGTGCCCTCCCGAAATAAAATTGGGTGACCGGAAAGATATTGGATTGTCTTATTATGACATTAATTCGTTTAGCAATGGTCCTCCCCCCATAATTTAGACGGGGAGGGCAATAGACTAATAGGCCAAAAAGACCTGGATCCTCTTCCTTTTGCCGGCATGAATCATCAAGATTGCAGCTTTTTCCCCATTGTCTAGGAAAACTTAAGCCTGATGGGGCATTAAAGATTAGTACAATGTACAGCCCGCTTTGTGAAAGGCCTTCAGCGTAGCATTGCAAATTTTCTATTCCAGCATCTAAAACAACAACATCAAAAACCAAAGAGCAGAAAAAAACAGCACCCAGGCAACACGCAGAAAAAAACAGCGCCGAGCAACGCCCCAGCAAAAAAAGCCCCAAGCAAGAGCAGCAACGCAGCCAGAGAAACAGCAACAAAAACAACAAAAAAAAAACAACAACAGCAAATAGAGATGGACTGCCAGCCGTGCCCATCTGAGGAACACAACAGCAGCCGCAATTAAACAACAAAAATAAAAAACTAAAACTAAACCCAAAAAAGCCACTTAAATAATGCCATATGGAAAAACCCAAAGTAACCAGCAGGGCAAATTTAAAACCCCGAGATGGAAATGATGGTCCCCGTGGGAGTGCGACAGCATGTCCCCCCATGAGGCCATCATGGCGTCATTGAATAAGACGGCATAACCCACCCCCACCAACAGCGCGGGGAAGGGTGTGAAAACACATCCACCACTCTACCCCGTGAATCAAGGCGCATAAATGAATTTGGCTTAGGCAAAATATGTCGAAACATGCTTTTTCACTGGCAAGCCAGAAAATTTTTTGAGGTTGACCCCAACCCAAACGGGATGGCAGCCACATGCAAATACTGCAACAACCCGAGCAAGGGACAGGCAGTGAGGGTCGAGGGCAGGCCAAGCCAATCGACCCCCCCAAACTAGCGGGCATTTGGCCATACAAAAACAAGTAAGAACGTTGCTGTCGGACGAAACCCGACAGCGAAATATATTTCACGTCCGGCCCACAGGGCCTCTATCCCTTATATTTTTTTTTTAACCTTAAACCCACTTTTTTTAGCTGCAGACTAAAAATTTTCATTGGAGGTGGCCAGAATTTAATTAGGGTCGAACCTTTTAGCAAAAAAACGCACCTAAATTGAGAGATGGTTCTCAAAAAAGAGAGAGGTGGAATTGAAATGTGATTTTAAATCTTTGGGGAGTGAGGTGTGGGCCGAACCCGGTTTCCGTTGATATTTTGTTTATTTTCCTTATTTAGTTATTTTGTATTAATAAAATATTTTTTCAAACATATATATAATTTAACAAGTCAAAAGACAAGGGCAAAGGTCACAAAGTCATTATTTGGCGCGTTATTGGCTCAAAATGCAGATGTTTCAGTTTTTATTTGCCCGCCCCCGGGCCGAGCATGTGCATAGAGGGGGGTTCAGGAAATAACGTAAAGTTTGGGTGCTTAAATGAAAAATTACGGATATTTTTTTTGAGTCACCCTTTTGGGGGGGTAAAAAAATTTTTGGGGGAAACGATAAAAGGCCCCCAGAACTTTAAAATCTAATTTTTAAGTTTAGCACTAAAAAATGAAGATATAAGCCGATATTGGTGCCACGCCCCCCGAGGGCGTAGATATATCCACCATACTTTTTGATTGTGGGGTGTTAACCCGAGATATATACCAAGTCTCAAGCCCCTAGCATCAAAAGTCTCAAAATATAACGAAACTAGTAAAAAACACTATATCTTCAGTCGATTTGCCACGCCCTGTAGGCGGGGCCCTAAAAGGGGCGATCCTTTAGAGCGTAACAGTAACCCGTGCCAAATTTGGGCGTTCAGCTTTAAAAAGTAAAAAATACGTTTTACCCGATTTACCCGCCCCCAATGGGCGTAGATATATCCGCCAAGCTTTTTGATTTTGGAATATCGACATGAGGTTCAGTTAAAATCTCAACTCTCTAGCTCTTCTGAAAGAGGTTTTGAGATACAGGAAAATGAATTTTCCGATTTGCCACGCCCCCAGTGGGCGTATCGGGTTTTACACTTTATCAGACTAGGTATAACAGATATATTTCAAATTTCAAGTCTCTAGCCAATAGCGGGAAATGGTTTGCTTCAAACCAAAATATACATACAGAAACATTCTTGCGACGCTGCAAAACCCAAAAACAAAAACAAAAACAAAAGTAAAAACGCCGATACACTGACGAAGCAGAAAAGCGCCAATACAAAAACCAAAGAAAACGTAATGACGAACGCGCTCCCAAAGATCACAATACAGATACAAACACAAAAACAACTAAAATACGAGGAAGCGCAAGCGCAATGCCAATTATGGCAACGGTAGCAAATTAAATTTTAACTTAAATTTAAATACATCAAATACAAAGGAGGCTTTTTGGTGCCACCATTGTCCCTCACGAACTGCCACAAGCAATGGGAGCCCCAAACAGCCATGGAAACGTCATTAAACGTAGATGTGGCGAAATGGACGAGTCCGAGGAAGAAGATCTTTTTTGACCCGGACTGCCCCAAACGCCACAATTCGAAACAAGCCAAGAGGCTGCAGAGAGAGTACAGAGGCGGCAGCAACAGCAGCCAGCACAGCAGATTAAAAACAACAACAAAAGCCAGAGCAGCCAGAGCAGCAACAACAGCAAGAAATTGAGCAGCAAAAGGATTCCAATGCCCACGAAGAGCAGCAACAGCAGCCGAAAAGATAACACCCCTGCCGCAATAGTACCACTGCTGGATAAGGGAAAGCAATCCAGCAGTTGGGAAATTCATCACAAGAACAATGTTAATGATGGTCTGCGTATAGAAGCGATAATAGCAAACAAAGAGGCCCTCATGGAAATTTTTTAAAAAAGATGGCACCCGCATAAAACCAACAGCGCAGCCAGAGGGGGGATAGGGGGGCATTCAATTCACCACCTACCCCTGTGAATGGCTTAAGGCGCGGGAAAGATCTCGGGGAAAGAGATACGTTCGTTAAAAATAAAGAAACGTTTCACGGGGGAAGCCTTGGGAAAGTGTTCGAGGTATTTCAGCCCAAAATGGGTGGCAGCCATACCCGCATCCTGGAGCCCAGAGCTAAGCGGGCAGGCAGGAGGGGCGAGAGGGTAGCTAAGCCGATCGATGCCATCGCTGTCAGGATTTGGGGGCCCCCGAAAAACTATTGAGGGGCAAAGATGATGAAGTGTGCAGGAAAGACGCTTCGCGTACCAAACAGACAGGCAGCCCTAAAGGATAATTGCTGTGGCGAATATTAGTAACTATAAGGGGTGTCCTGTCTACAAAAACCCTTTTAGGCTGCAGTCTTATAAAGGAGGCAAAGAGCTAAAACAGAAGGGCGCCCAAAAACAACAAATAAAGAAACAAAAGACTAAAAACATATACCCCCTTAAAACAACGCAGCAGAATATCAAAACATAGATGACCCCAAAAAGGGGCCAAACAGTACTTATTCTAAAAATAAAACTATATCTAATCCCAAATGGGGGGGACGTCCACCCTTCCACTCCAGGTGGTCGATCGATAACGGGGGATGCCTTTTGGTGCGCGGCAATGCCACTCATGTCATCAACAAAGGCATCAGGTGACTCCAGAAATGGCCAACACCAGCAACAGCAAAATCGCACAACGGCACCAACAACAGCAACCCAGGTAAGAGCTGCCAACCAAAATCAGGCAGAAACCCCGCTCCAGCGGTAAAAAACCCGAGAAAGCCATCCCCAACAGAAAATGACAGCCACCAGGTCCATCCTGCGCAACCAAAAAGGCAGCTCCAACAACACCACCAGCAGCATCCCGGCAACAACAACAACGGGAAACAAAAACAGCAAGGGACCAGGAACCAGCAGCAAAACACCCCTTTAAATTTAAAAAGCGGCTGCGCGATGATGCATCCCCCGGAAAAATAGACGCCAGCCCCCATTGGACTCCCGAGCCGCTAATCCAGGTTCGAATTGAACATGATCTGTTCAACAAAATGAGGGAAAATTTTGGGAACTATTCACAGTCCGGCGTTGATCCCCCCATTGCCCCCAACAGCAACAAAGCAGCAACAACGCGATATGCAAAATACAACAGCAAACGAGCACACTAATCTATAGACAGGAAATAGATAACTCACCTCCAACCACCAACCACCACAACCACCAGCACCAAACCAAATCGGGGGCATACGCACAACCTGAATGGCAACGCAAAAGCCCTCTGGAACGCGTGTGGAGGGCAAATGTCGAATTGGGAATTTTTTTTGAAAAAAAAGGATACAAAAATGATAATAGCCGAAACGAAGATAGCTCAAATTCAAATTATAACATACCGGGATATCAGCCCATGTGCTACCAACCATAACTAAGTAGGAGAGGGGGGGCCCTTTTGTCAGAGCTGACGCGACATGCCCCTTAACCATCCGAACGCCAAAGTACAAAGTGCTCCAAAATTTCGCTGCTACCCGCAAAAAAAAAACCAGATAAATCGGAGATGTGTAGTCGTTGTCCGATATACTGCCCCCAACCTTCAAGTGGGCTAAAAGCCACTTCCAAATGCTACTAAGCCACTTCAATGGCATGGGCCCTACTTCAGACTTTTTTCTCTGGGCGACAGGAATGCTAAGCACTCATGGTGGGAAACCCCGTTGTACAATAGAGGGAGAGCCTTAATAGCAATATCGCACAGACGCTACGTACTGGCAACTGGAGGCGCCAACATTCCATGTCAGTTATGCAGCCATCCTTGCTTTTTGTATGGTGGCAGAATGGATGCGTCTGAAAAAAAGATCCACAACAGACCTGGATTTGGGCCACCAACCACTGTATAAAAACGTACTGTTGTTTCCCGAGGACTGCTGGACCACCAGGCGGTGTCCACCCCCTAAGGATACCAAAAATAGGGCTAGGACCCCCCAGGATGCACTAGGGGGGCTAATCCACCTGAATACGGATATAGTATCAAAGACGACATCGACGCGCAAAATGTTTTTAGGAAAACCCAAAGGGGCCAAAAAAACAATGGGGTAAAAAGTAAAACCCCCCCTGGGGCCACCCGGGACCAGGTGATGAAGCCACAAACGCTCGAGTGGAAGCAACATGTAAAAAATTTTAACGCCACTGGCATCCCTGAAAGATCAAAAGAGGGCCCCGAATAGGCTCAAAAAAACACTTCTAAAACAAAGAGGAAAAAAATTAATAAATATTTGAAGGCATTGGGGCCCAAAGACCCCCATAGCCTAAAAAAATTGTGGGCCAAAAGGGGTTTAAAGGGACGCCCCGAAATCCTGCGCCATCAGGGCATATCACCATCAACCCCGAAGAGGGGAGGGTTTAAAAGGACTAAAAGGCTAAACGTTCGCCCCCCCTGGGCAAAATTCGCACCCGGCCAAACAATGAGGACCGGGCGCAAATTAAAGGGGGGGCTTTTAAAGCAAACGCAACAACAACAATAACAAAAGCTCAACAAAAAGAAACGGGCCCAAACAGCCCAATAACAAAGAAGAGCTAAAAGCCGCCATTCTACACTAGAAGCAAAAACCCCGAAAAGACAATATCGAAAAAATTATAAACAGCGCCACTAAAAGCGCAACTTTCCCCACATTTATAACAATTTTGAAATGGCCCTTGGGTATGGAAGACGGGTGTCCTGATCCCAAGCTAAAAAGTTTTGGGCCTTTAAAATTTTACCTCAACAGCCAAATGGGGCCAAACCCTTTTAAAACGTTACAAAACTATTCGCAAAAAGAATTTGAAAAAGGGGCCCACCATCAATTTTGGGTTAGGGGGAAAAGGCACTGACCAGCAGCGACCAAAGGGCCCCAAATTTTACGAGCCTATGAAAATAAGCAATATTGCTCGAAAAAGAACTGGTTCGAAAAGTGTGGCATGAAGGCCTACTACCAAAATTTTCAAGGCGCCACCCAACTATAACCATCCGAAAGTTAGCTTAAAGGAAGGACATTCCCCGTCAAGGAATAACCTGTCTAGGATGGGAAAAAATGCTGGGGTCCCCAGGAAGCGTACTGGGGCCCATATTTACAGATTTTGACTATAGCCCCTGCCCCCCCTCAAAATTAAGCAGGAAATATACTTCCAAAAAAAATGCTGTTCCCTTTGGGAGAACCCCCATAAGGGGCAGCAAAAATTATCATAAGCAACACAAAAAGACACCTGAGCAAATTGAAAAAAGGGCAAAGGGAAAAGGGTATCCTTAAAAAGGAAAAACTGGGCTGCCCTTTTATTCGAAAGTTCAAAAAGCAACCCAAAAAACCCAAAAAAATTTGGCCAAGATGCCCCCAAACCTCTAAAACCTGGGCGCCTGACCAAAACTGAGAAGAACACACAACCCCCAAGGGTGATGCTCCAAAGGGGGGGGCTGGAATGGCTTTGGGAAAAAGAACTGGCTAAAAGATGCAAGGCCCATCATAAAGCAACTAAAAGCCAAGGAAAGACCACTGGGGCCTCTTACGCTCCCCACATTTGAAAAAAAAGAATGAAAAAAAAAATAAAAAAGCCCCGGGCTCTGGTACTGAAATGCCCACTGGAAGTCAAGTATGGTCTTAAAAATCGAGGAAGTATTGAGGTTGGGCTTGAACTATTAAAATCAACCAATCCAAAGAGGATTTAGACCCCTAAATTTGCAAAGAGTGATTGCCAATATAGGGAAATCCAAATATTCGTTCAAAGCAAGCGACAATCCCAATGGAAAAACCCAAACTGCCACATATTCACTAAGTAAGACGGGGGAAAAGTAAGGGGGAGAGAGGAATAAGACAAGAGCGAAGAGAACAGAACCTTATAAAAACCCAGCCCCAGAAATGTTTTCTATAATAGAGCCATATAACTAGAACTCTGATGAGGGATTAGGAGCCCCAACCCGTAAGCTGAAAAAGCAATTATACCCGATTGGATGAGGAAAGGAAATACAGAACGACAAGCAATCCAAAATTAAATATTTTCCCATACCCCCAAGACATAGGGAAACCCGGAGAGGTAAAAAGAAATCGATTTAAAACCAAAATGACCCGCTCCCCCGGGCCACCTCAAAACACTTACGATGATGATGGACCGCACTACCCACCACCTTTCAAAGGGTTAAAGAAGGGTGAAAGTCTCAGAATCAACCTGGAATAGCTCGATGAGGACACGAGACAGAACAATAGTTGGAGTTCATATTACCTGTGATTAAAAAACACGGCTGCTCAAGGTGGGACTTACCTGGCCACCGATTAAGTCCAAAAAGGTAAGGAGCAAAAAAGGGCCGGTATCACAGGAAAAAAAATAAAAAAATAATGAAATATGAACAATATATAAAAAGAATATATTTTCCTGAAGTGCCTGCAGCTGCCGCACACGCCCCAAAGGGGATCAGCCTAAAACGGGGATTGAAGAAGTCCAAAGAAATCCAGAATAATGTCCAGGATGATCGGCGACATTAAAAATAAAATAAAAATTAAAAAATACATAAATATATACAGTTGGGGAGAAAAATAGTAGGGACTGAGCACCAAATGTTGGACAGCAAAAATAAATGATAAACCCAATTTTTTAAACAAGTTATATTAATATTAAGTTTAGCCTCTATTCTTACTAATTAAAATGTTTTTTTTCTACAAACTTGGGGCATTTGGACTTGGGGGTTCAAAATCAAAAACCAAAAATTGGGTGTTCATTAAAATGTAGTGGCGACAAAAAAAATTAAAACTGCTGTTTAAGATAAGTTTAATTTAATATATAATGGTTTACATATTTTATGATCGAAGAGTTTGTTAAAAATTTCCCCAATTTTTTTAAATGGGGCTGTCACCTGCGTGCTATGGAGTCGATGAGGTCCTGACCGTTTCGAGGAATTTCGTGCCACCCCCCCTAAAAACAACTTGTCGCCGATTTATTTTTAGTTTCCATAAGTCTCTAACACCCCATATAGTTTTTGATCGGAAATGGATCTGGTGGCAAATTTTGGGCCCAAGGAATGACGTGATTTTTTCTTTGAGAAAAGGGACTTATTTTTGGGGGCCCTAACCCTAAAAAACCCATTCAAAAAATATTTTCCTTATTATATAGTAGCACTATTTTTTAAAAATTTTTTGGAAAAAAGAATTTTTGTTCTTTATTTGCGCGATGTCGCTAAGTATAAGATAATTAAAATCGACCGATTCCGTTTATTGTTCGAAAAAAAGACTAAAGCAAAAGTACAAAATGTTTTTCGCAAAAGCTACCCCCACCTATAATCCCCGGCCAGCAATTATGCTGCATGGATCAAGTTCTCGCGACGTCCGCGCGTGAAGCGTTTTTTCATGGAGGCATTGGTGGGAAGCAGAAAAAGGCGGTTTGCTGCCCATGCAAAATTTTTGGGCCCGGGATGCCCTTTGGTCAAGCCGGAGGGTTTAACTCCCCCCTCCCCAGTTCGAAGGCCGCCCCCGGGTTTTTCCTCAGGGTGTAAAGACACTACGTAGCGATGTTTGGGTTTGTTGTTTCTCCTTTTTTGGGAAAGGGTTTTTATAACAGACGAATATAGCGGCTAGGATGGTGACGAATGGGGTTTTATTATTATAGGCCATAATTTCGTTCCCCCGATGCTCCCAAAAGGATGAAGATTTTCGAAGTTCAATCTTTGGGGGTTTGGGCACCCCTTAAATTTTCTTTTTCCAGTAATATTTAGGGGTGGTTAAAGGGGCTGAGCCGGGGGTTTTTTTGACGATATTTTTAATGTTTTTTGTAGAGAGCCCCATTTATTTGTTTTTCCCTCATCGAACGTCCGTAAGTTCCGGGATTGTTGTGTTGGTGCCGTTCACTTTTTGGGTTTGACCGGCCCTCATTTATGATAATAATCCCGTCATCGATTATCTCCAGCGGTTGTGTTACTGGGAGGGGTTACAGTGGCTATGCCTCCTGAGTGTACCCTGGGGGTTGTCGAATTTAGTTGCTTGCAAAGTAGGTAAGCGTAGCGGTGAAAATTTATGATTGGTATTATTTTTTTAAAGAAATTTCGGGGACGATTTTTTTTTCTGTAAATATTGATCCTTTTGGGAACGGGAAAAACATGGTTTTTTTTTAAAAACCCAAACTAGGATTGGGGTATTTAATAATAAAAATGTAAAAAATTATTATCTAATATTACGTTAACATAAGATATTTCTTAAATAAAATTATATTTAAAACCCTGCAGAGTCCCTTTCATTTAAATTTTCTTTAAACCTCGGGAATAAAAAAAATTAAAGGTTTCAACTATTTGTATCTTTGCAATTTAATTGACAACATTAGAGTCTCAATTTCCCAAATCATAATTTTTTTATTGAGCAAAGTTCGGAAAGTTCGCCTGTCCAATCGGGCTTTTTTTTTGCAAATTTAATGATGGATTTCCCGACTTTTAATTTATTTATTTTTCCTGAATTTTTGAATTTTTGAAGCCCGCCCTGTTTATTGAATTACCCAATTTTTTTTTGCTGGAATTTAAGTTCTTCGAAATCATTAAAGTCGGGGTGTTCCTCTATTACCTTTAGAGCTGTTCCAGTATATTAATGCTCCTAGTCTGTCTATGATGAATGTTAACTTTTTCCCAATAGATTTTTTATATGTTGTACGTCGGACTCAAGAAGTAATCTCTTTGGATAAAGGGAAGGGGAACCATTAATGCCGTTGTCTCATCGGAAATTTGAGCAAAAAAGGGATTAGTTGAGGTCTGAGGATTTCATAATCTTTCCAAATAATAGCTTTCCTGTCCAGTTTTGGGGATGTTTTCCCCCCTTTTTTTTGGAGTTCGAGTAGTTTGTTATTTTTCCCGGGTTGTCATTGGTCCTAATAGTAGAAGGCATAGTATCCAAACCCTGTTAAGAAAGAAAAAATTAAAATAAAGGATGCTTCGTTTATCTAATGATCCTTATGCACCTCCCCCCCCTTGACAAAAACCCGATGTCCCCAAGTCGGCTTCAACTGTCCCCCTTAAAACAAGGGTGTCAACTTGTTGCCAAGTCTCTTTTTAATTTTATCAGTATTTTATCCCCCACCTGAAAGGTCCAAAATTCCCCCATCAAATGTTTTGTCTCTGGAGGAGTTGTTCTTGTGTTTAACGATTCTACTTTTTTTCTGCTTAAAATTTTGGGGGGATGTATGAATTATTTTTTTGGGGTTTTTATTAACCCCGAAGGGTATTGTTTTATTGTTTTCATTGTTGCTTGGAGAATAAGGTCAACTGTATTTTTTTAATTGTTTTTCCAGTTTCGGGGGACCCGGGGATTTCCAAAGTCCCGGAAATCTTTCTACCTGTCCATTTGAGGTATTTGGCAGTGGGGGGAATTTACAACTTCAACTTTAAAAAATGATTTTTTAGAAGGGATTTTTTATTTTTCCTTGAATTTGGGGGAGGGTTGTTGTCGCAATATACAAATTTGGGGGGGGAAAAAAGTTCATGAGTTGCAATTTTTTTGGGTTCAATATCAATTATTGTCCTAGAGGCTAGGGGGTTGGGACAATGGCGAATTTGAGAATTTATCAAAAGTCAGAAAATATTTTTTTCTGTAAAATATATTTTTTATGAAGTATTTCTCCAACTTTTGGGGGAAGGGGGGTTTCTCCGATGTATTGTTTTTGGGGGTGTCGGTCAATTTTTGCCTTATTACAAAATTTTCCCAGTTTGCGAAATCTCTTTTAAAAGTCAAGGGGTCTTTTTAGGGAAAAAAAATTTTTTAAGTATTTGTTTATTTTTTTCGGGGGCCTTTTTGAGCCCCTTTGGTTCTGTAACAAAGGATTTCTTTCTGTTCTTTTTTATCGTGGAAATAATAACCAATTTTAAGGGGATAGCAAAATTTGGTAAGGGAAAGGGTTTTTAAATTATTTTGTTTTGGAGAATCCCAAAGTTGGCAAATCGCATTTAATAGCGTTTACTACGCCCTTTTTTTACTGCATCACATGTTTTCCCATTAAGGTGCCCCTTGTCGGGAAAAGTATATGACATTTTTGTTTTTTTCCCAACATTATAACGTTTTTCTGGGAAGCCGTAACGCCTTCTTCGATAATTTTTTTGGTTTTGAAAGCAATTAATTGGCTTTTCTGTGGATTCGATATATAGGTCAAAGACTGTTCCAGAATAGTGGCTAGATCCGATAAAATGTCCTCCTCTAAAGCATAAATATTTTGTCTTGAAAGAGCATCGGCAACGAATTTTTTTTTCCCGGTTTAAAAAAAATTTGGGCATTATGTTCACAATGGTACCTTCATTTTTTTGATTTTCGCGTTTGTGTTCTTGCCGGAAACGGCAAATGTAAGGGGGCTGATGGCCGAAATATATTTAAATTTTTACGCCGTACAGATTTTTTTAAAGGGGTTTTTTAAAAAGCCCACACTATGGGAAAAAAAAGTACGTTATTTGTGGGCAAAATTTCGTTCGTTTTTTTAAGATTTTGATATCGAAATTGGTTTTTTTTTTTGTGACAAAAAGCACCTAAACCAGAAGACGAAGCACTTTTCAAGTCAAATTTTTTTGGTAATCAGGGTATAGAACCCTTTACGTCCTCTGGGGGAAAAGATTTTTTTAAATTTTTTTGGGAAAGACAATCTTTGCTCCTCAGAGACTTCCCGGAAATTTTTCCCTTTGACTGTCCAGCATTTGCTTTACTATTATCAAATTTTAAATGTCAGTTAAGGGTTTTATTATAGATGCAAAATTTTTTATAAAACACCATAGAGCCTCCCAAGCCGAGGAATGATCTTATTTGGAACAGGTTGGTAGGCTGCTCGAATTTACCAATTGCTTCTACTTTACTGGGACTGGTTTAATACCCCCCCCCGGGAAACCAAAGGGGAAACCAAGATACTGACTTTTTTTCCCTTTAAAAAAGTGGGGCTTTTTTCGGATACCCCGTTACGTTATACAGTTTGTCTAATACCCCCAAGCGGTAGACGGGTTTTTCCCTATTCTCAGAGAATATAATCACGTCATCTACATAAACATAGCACGATTTGCCAATCTGGGTTTGCGAAGGACGTCAAAAAATTCCCGCCGGGAAAAATTCCGGGAGCGTTTTTTTAAAACCCAAGGAAGCCCCCGTACTTCCATTTCCCAGAAAAAAGCGTTTTTTTCCCTATCTTTTTCCGCGAGAAGGATTTGATGAAACCGGGTTTAAATCAAGAGTTTGTGAAGATTTGGCTTTTCCCAGGTTTGAAAATTGGGAGGGTTTGGGTATAGGGATTTATCATCGATTGTTTTAGAATTTAATTTCCCGAAGTCAAAAAAGGCGTTTTTTTCCCATTTTTGTTCGTCTACTTTCCTTTTTTTAACTACCCACAAGGGATTATTATAAGGGATACTGATGGTCTGATAAAAATTATCCCCCAACATGTCACTAGTTTTCTATTGACAAAATCTGAAACCCCCCCCGGGGATGGATAGTGCCTTTGAGTAGGGTCGGGCCCGCTTCCGTTCGGATTGTGGCTATGATATTTGTGTTGAAGGTAAAATTGTTTTAAAAGGAAAAAATTTTTTCTTTTTTTCTAACATTTTTTTAAATTTTTTCTGATTCCCGGGGGCTTTAGTTTTTACCTCTGTAAAATTGACATTTAAACTTTTTTAAAATTGGGAAATTTTTTGACCCGGGCCGGGTTTAACGTGCTGCTTTTAAAGTCTAAAGTGGAAAAACTTGTTTTAAAGGTCCACCCCCATTATTCCGTCAAAGGGGTTTTTTATGGCTAGAAAGAATGTGGCGTTGGTGCCAAAAAAATGCATAAGGCATTTTTCCTGAACTGGGTTAAAGCCGAAAGGGCTTAACCAAAAAAAATTTTTTTAAAACCAATTACCCCTTTTTAAATTTTGGCATCGGTTTTAAAAATTTTTTCGGGTGCGCCTTTTTATCGATTAGTAATTTTATTGTCTTTCCTTATCGATCGTTCTAGAACGGAGGGGAGCTATTCCTAAAAAAATTTTCTTTTTTTGGGTTTTGGTTATCTATCTGATAATTTTAGATTCTGCCAGTGTTCGATATTCTTCGTCTATCTGGCATTTGGGGGGCTTTTCACGATATGTGATTAATTTTTGCTGTTTGGGGTGGGTATCTGGCCGTTCCAAATTTTGGGCTTTGAAATCTGATTTGGTATGGATCATTTTTTGATTTGGATATTGAGTCGGTTTTTTAAACCCAAGAAGGGTATCCCAAAATCCAAAGGGTGTGGTTTCGTTTTTTATTTGGGCTATTACCAAATTGAGGGGGTTTTTGTTTGAAAATGGGGTTTTACGGATTGGGAGAATTATACTCCAAGCATTTTCTGCTCGTATCGTTGAGTTTTTTCCGATTTTTTCAAAGCCATTTGCGAATTGGAAGGCTCATGATTTGACCAACTTTGGCCAGAGCCAGAGCCGATGGCAAATCTTTGGGCTTGGAAAACAAAATATCGCTAAGGGATTTTTTTGTGCCAGAAATAAATACTCTTAATGCGTCAGCTCGATATTTTTCATTAAGGGGAAACAGTTGGTGGGAAACATATGTCCATTTTTTTGTTTTTTATTAGGGGGTAATTTTTTCGATTTCCGTCATAGTATTGAATGGTTGATAAATTTCCTTGTCTTAGTACAGACAACTCTTTTTTTTCTAATATAAATCGGTCTTTTTTCGGGTTTAAAGGGGAAGTCTGTTTATAATGTTTAAAATTCAAAGGTTTGTAGGAAGAAAGTACCCTATCAGCCGAGCCTTTAATTTTATTTCTCAAAAGCCCAGGCCCCGAAATGTTTTTAACTTCCATCATGACTCTCAAAAATCTTATATGCCGTATGGGAGCTTTTCGCCACGAGACAATGTTTCAATTTTTTTCCCCGAAATCGGGTACCGATTTAAATATCTAAAAAATTTTATTACACTCGATGCCCGGGAAATTTTCTCGGCATCTTTGAAGACTTCTTTCTTGGTACGGAGTTTTTTGGGGTTTTTTGGGAAATTTATTTCCACATCCCCGAATTTGTTTTCAAATACCTGGGGCCTGACCCCGAGTGCACTGGGAACAGCACTATTGACTGGAAACCTAATAAATTTTTCAAATTTTCCCCATTTAAAGACATTTTTTTTTTTACGTTGGTACTATTTTTTTTTGAAATCTTTTGGGAACCTTTTTAACCACCATCGTATTTTTTACTGTCACTTTCGCTCATAAGATATTTTTAATCTTTTTTTTTTATTTTGTTAAAAGATACAAGGCACCCCCAATAATTTTCACTTTTTAAATTTTTTTTTATTTTTTAAAAAAGCACTCTACTTTCATGACCCTTTTTTAAAAATTTTAAAAATATGTTATATAGAATAATTTTTGATGTGTTTTCTTTCTTTGCCCCTCTAGTCGGTCTGATTTGCTCTGATTTCAAAGGGGGGTACGCTTTTTTGGAATTATTGTTTTTCTTCTCAGTCTCCTCTAGCCTAGTTTTTCTTTTTAACTTTTAATTTTTTTTATGGTTTTTCTGTATTTTTTTTTTTAGTTTTTTTTTTTTTTTTATAACTTGTTGATTTATTTATTTATTTTTTTTTTCCCTTTAAAAAAAATGCCGTAAACGATTTTATTTCTTGCTCAGGGGGTTTGAGTACTTTTTTCAATAGGGGGGCCGTTAATTTTTGTTTTTACGGGGCGATGTCGCTAAGTATAAGATAATTAAAATCGACCGATTCCGTTTATTTTCGTAAAAATTTAAAACTAAAAGTACAAAATGTTTTTACGCTAAGCTTAGCCCCGACCTATAATCGCGTGGGCAATTATGCTTATGGGTTGCCGTCCGGGCGTCCGCGCGTGTAGCGTTTAAAACGGAGAAGCGATTGCAGGGGGGAAACAGAAATATAGTTGCAGGTTTGCTGCCCATGCAGAATTTAGGCCGATGACCTATGTCAAGCCGGTGGTGTTAACTCACATTTTTGTCAAATATTTGATTTTTAATATGGTTTTCCAAAATACCGCCTATGAAAAGCAGTCCTCCCTCATAGTGCTCAGACCCCCTATGTCCCTCCCAAGAAGTCTCACAGTTAACTTTGGGAAAGATGTTCCATGGTTTTTAGACCCATACGTACTCTTTTAGTGTCTTTCTTTTTTGGCAACCAAAAAGAAAATATTTTGCTTTCATTCCCTTGTACGCAGGGGGCCAAATTAATGTGCCCGACTTGAACTTTTCACATTGAAATTTTTGGCGGTATAGACTTTTTTTAAATGGGTCCTTTTTTAAGGGCTTCTGATGGATGAATTATATTTTTGACGATAACGAAATTATGAGATCCCAAATTGTTTTAATTTTTTTCGTTTTTGTTTTTCCCTTTTTTTGTAGCTAACGGATTAATCCTACCGTAAAACAATTGGTGGATCCACTACCAAGTTAGTTTTTAATATGCCACCCGGTTTTAGGTTTTTTTTTTTAGTGAATGGGGCTAAATACCATTGAAGCGGATCCAAAATATTTTCAATTTTTTTTTATAAGTTTTTCCCCCATTTTTTTGGTCTGACTGGGAAATTCCTTTTTTCAGTCGAGAAATGCTTCCCCCCCCAATTAAAAATTTTAAAAATAGCAATTCCAAAAATTTTAGTTACTCAAATATAAGAAATTAATCACACTTCATGTAAATACATTTTTTTTTTATACCCTGAACCCAGAAAATGGGAATTTGGGGGGATAAAAGTTTTTGTTTAAAGGCGTAAGGATGTAACAACCCGGAAAGGGGGCGGGCAGACCGCCCCCCGTCCGTCTGTCCGTCTGTCTGTATGAGGCGCGCGTTCTCGGGAAACCTACAAGAGCTAGAGACTTGAAATTTTTTATGTAGGTTCCTAAGCACGAAAAGATCGAGTTTGTTTCAGAAATTGATAACATTATCGTTTTATTGTTATCGATTAAAAACGAAAATCTAAAATAAGCTATAAAATTCTATTTAATTCATATTTATAGTTAGAGTCTTCAAATTTTGCATTTAGTTTTAGGTAAGCCTTACGCAATTTCGGTTTTTGTTAAATTTTTGGTGCCAGCCCTTCGCTTCAAATTTGTAACTCCCGTATATCAAATACTAGAGACTTGTGCTTTTGGCACATACATACATATAGATGACATGATCACGCCCAACAAGTTTGATCAAAATCGTTCGTCTAGAAAAAAGTTATTAAACATTTAATTTCCATAACATTGGCATGCAAAGCAGCAAAGAACAGCGACGCACCGACTTGCGCTTGTGTGGGGCCCGTGTATGTGTGTGATATGTTTGCTTGTACTGAACGTACATATGCAGTGTATATAAAAGAAATGAAGAATTCTTGGAATAGCGGATCTTCGCAGGGTTCTGATACCCTATCGGGGCGGTCTCGACTAGAGTTTTTTACTTGTTATACTATTTCACGTAGTGAACTAGATATTGGTTTTGTGCAATGTCCGTCATGCTGTCCGTCCGTCTGTCCGTCTGTCCGTATGAAGCAAACCATTCCCCGCATAAGCTAGAGACTTGAAATTTGAAAAATATCTCGGATCCCCCGTCTGATAAAGGTCGATTTTTCCATACGCCCACTAGGGGGTGGAAATCGGAAAAAAGATTTTCCTTTTCTCAGAAACATATTTTAGAAGAGCAGAGAGTTGAGATTTTAACTGAACACTCATGTCGACATCCCAAAATAAAAAAGCTATGGCGGATATTCACGCCCATTGGGGGCGTGGAAATCGGGTCAAACATCTTCACATTTTAAAAGTGAACCCCCAAAATTTTTAGGGGGTTACTGTTACGATTCTATAGATCCCCACGCCTACTAGGGGGGCAAATCGGATTAAGATATAGTGGTTTTTTACTAGCTTATATTTTGAGCACTATTGAGCTAGAGACTTGAGAGTTGGTATATATCCGGGAAAATCCCACAATCGAAAAGCTATGGCGGATATATCTACGCCTTCAGGGGGGGTGGCAATAATATCAGCTTTATTCCCACGTTTTAGTGCTAGAAGCTTCAAAATTGAATGTTAATTACTGAGGTCCCCATCGATTCCCCAAAAAAATTTTTACGCCCCAAAAGGCTGCATCGAAAAAAACCCGTAATTTTCGCATTTTTGAATGAAGCATCCAAACTTTCGTTATATTCCCAACGCCCACCTTTTGCCATAAAAAATTTTTTGTTCCCACTGGGGGGCGGGCAAATCAAAACTGAAACAGGGCAGCCGACCCAATAACGCGCCAAATAATGACTTTTGACCTTGACCTTGTTTTTTGATTTGTTAAATTATATATAATGTTTGAAAAGAATATTTTTTTAAATACAAAATAACTAAATAAGGAAAATATAAAAAAAATATCAACATGACCGCAGGGGGGTTCGAGCCCACCCCCTTACGCTCGCTACTTAAATCACATCAGAGTTGCCACCTTTTCTCATTTTGAGAGATGCCATCTCTCTCGATTTGGGGCGGGGGGAAGGAAGGGTTCGATCCTAATTGAAACGTCGGGCCATCAATAAAAGTTTAGTCCTGCAGCAATTTGAGGGAAAGTAAAGGTTTAAATTTAAAAAATATAATTGATAGATGCCCCGGTTGGTCGTGAAATATATTTCGCGTCGGTTGCGCCGACAGCAACGTTCTTACTTGTTTTATATTCATTTTTATTGCTCTTAAGAAATAAATACATCAAAAATTAAGTATAAAATAACGCCGCTGCTTGCGGATCGCCAAAGCATTGCTTCGCAAGCTTTTTGCGCTATTTTAAACATTAGTTGTTAGTCGTCGGCGTCGCTCAACTCTGGGAAGCTCCACCATATTAGAGCAGCAAAGGGAAACCCGATTTGGTTCCAACCCGCCTCAGACTCCAGCATGAACGCGACCAAGTGTCCCGTCGATAGAGCGGCCCACGATGCTTCGAGGGCACTCCTCTCATCGTCGAAGCGTCCACACGAAGATTGCGTGGTTAGCGTCTTCCACTACCCTTGTCCACACCAGTTACACTCATCTGAGCGTCGTGGGGCCCAAAACCGCTTCAAATAGCTGCGGAAGCATCCGTGTCCAGAGAGAATCTGTGAAAGATAGAAATTAATCTCGCCATGCTTACGATTGACCCATGGTTCAAGCCTGCGGTATGAGCGAGGCGTCCATCGTAGGACGCAGGGAGTAGCGTAAAGGTAAGTGTATGTATTATTAATGTGTGTTCATTACCAATGTATATGGATTTCATTGGCGTCGCCGGTCTTCGTGGTCATCGTTGGACGTCTTCATCATCATCGTTAGACATCTCTTGATGACGCCGGTGCTCTTGTTGAATTTTTGGGACAGCCTTGGAGTTGTATGGGTGGGTGCAGCGCAGCCCAGGTAAGTGTGTTGTTTGGGATTTATACCCTGAACCCATTGAAAATGGGAAATCAGGGTATAATGTTTTTGTTGAAAGGCGTATAGTAACAGGCAGAAGGAGGCGTGGCAGACCCATAAAGTATATATTTCTTGATCAGGATGACAAGCCGAGTTGATATAGCCAGTCCGTCTGTCGGTCTGTCCGTCCGTCTGTCCGTATGTATGAACGGGGTCGTTCTCGGAACCTATAAGAGCTAGAGACTTGAAATTTTTTATGTAGGTTCCCGTATAGACGAAAAGATCGAGTTTGTTAAAAAAATCGATAACTGTCTTAATTTTAATGTTATCGATTAAAACGAAATCGATGCTCAGTTATATAAATCTATATAATTCATCTTTATAGCTAGAGTCTTCAAATTTTGCACTTAGTGTTATGTGAGCCTTATACAATTTCGGTTTTTGTTAAATTTTGGGTGCACGCCCCTTCGCCTCAAATTTGTAAGTCCCGTATTTCAAATAATAGAGACTGCTTGGACATCAACATAGGATGACATGATCAGCCCAACAAGTTTGATCAAAATTTTGTCTATAAAAAAAGTTTTAAACATTTAATTTCCCCATAGCATTG